>CM035271.1:100548143-100583547 GCA_020226075.1 Hydropotes inermis | reverse complement strand
ATACACACACACACACACACACACACACACACACACACACACACACACACACAGTGGGATATTATTCGGCCATACAAAGAGGGGAATCTTGCCATTTGCAACAACGTGGTTGGACCTAGAGGGCCTTATGCTAAATGAAATGATTTAGAGAAAAGGAGACAGTGTATGACCTCTCTTACATATGGAATCTAACTCCCTCTCCCCCCAAACTGAACTCATAGATGCAGAGAACAAATTGGTGGTTGCCAGCAGCAGGGAGAGGTGGGAGAAATGGATAACGAGGGTCAAAGGTGAAAAAAATAAAAATTTAACAAATAATTTCCCTTAAATTAATTGGCATCCTCCTATTCTTTGCTTTGAGACTCAAATGTTTATGTGGGAGAATAAATCAATTTTCATGGTTAGTTAATATTATTTTTAGAAGAAAGGAAGTTATCTACTAACTTAGTGGAACAAATTCTCCCACAGGCTAAGAAAACAATTCAGAATACCTGCATGTCATAGACATCTCTTGTAATTGCCATTTATTTTCTTAAAGTGGTATTTTTTGTCATGGCCATATGATAGTTATACAAGTCTGGGTATTTATAGGATATGTTGAAGGCTCAACCTGATGCATCTTGGAGGAAGAGAAGGAAATATTGGCAGAGTAACTACATAATGAGAACTCACTCCCGCCATGTCCACCTTAACCCTTGGAGAGTAATGAACATCTGAAGAGCTCTTGTGCTGACTTCATAGCTCTCACCCTTAGCAGCCTTTCCAGCCACGTTGCTCTGCTTCTGTGCCAATGCTTTGCACAGGTTAACCTGAGTGCACCTAGCTTTATTTGCATTCCTTGCACCTTTCACTTCCTGCTCTGGGGCTTTTCTGAACACACATGTAGGAACCTAGCTGGGAAGCCTTGATGTTTTCTGCATGTGCTGCTTGGAAATGTGAGAGAGTTAAACCTCCACAGTGCAACACTTCGTCAATGGGGACTAGGAGCCGATGGATTAATAAACACTTCTTTCACTTGTTCCCTGGGTGGGCAGTTCTGACGTTCATTTTATAAAGCTCCTTAGGAAGTTCCGGTGACATCGGGGGGTGAGTCACCATTAGCCGTTGTCAGTGTTACAGCCATCCTTGCATTGGTGAGAGGAGAGGGAGAGGGTGGTGGGAGCAAAGAACCGTGCTGAAAACAGAGATATGCCTCGTCTTTAGTGTCTTACAACAATGAGATGACAAGTTTGCATTCTATCTCTGAGCTACAAGATTTTTCTTTGCCCCAATTGTTTTCTACATTTTAGTGGTAATTTGCTTTTGGTTCTAGCTAGTGACGTTAAAATTTTTTGTTGGAAGATTGATTCAGTTGTGCCACAAAGTAAAAGCCTGCTTATTTGGTTACATTTGATGCTGACCAAATGTTCTTTTGAAAAGTAATTCTCACATCTGCCAACTAAATTCTATCATACATCAAATTAGATGTTAGGACTGTTTCTTGCCATCTGTATTCTGTAAACTCTTTGAATGATAATTTACCATGATTATACAGAATATATTTTTTTAGATGAGAAATCTATTTGGTTTAATCTGTGATGGATCTGTGATATGTTATCATGCCAAGTATGAAGAGTTTTAAGAGCTTAAAAAAAATCAAAGTGTGGTTGTCACTTCTTCCTGGGAACACAAAAAATTATAGCTTCCAAATCCTTGAAGTTAGGTGAGACCATATACTCAGCCCTGGACAATAAAATGTGTGTTAAAATAATGTGTGCGACTGCCAGGGCAATGAAATGAAAAGCCTCTTAGCAGTTAGCTCTGTCTTCCTTTTCTTCCTGTGTTGGCTGTAGACATCCTGAGCTGAGATGTCAGAATCACAGGGTGAGAAGCCCCTGGATATCTGAGCCACTCAGGGTGGAGAGGTGCCCCGGGGAGTAGCCTGGACCCAAACAGACCTCACACGGATGAGACGGAAAACTACTGATACCTTTGTTACTGTGGCATCGACCCTTCTCACAAACACTTTGAGCAATCTGCCAACTGTGGTTTTTATTTTTCAACAGGGAGTTTATGAATGTATGTGTTATTGCTCTTCAGATACTATTTTGATTGAATCCACTTTAAAAAAAGTGTTCTCAACATACATTTATGATAATTTTAATACTGTATCTTCATATACATTATTATATTTATCTAAAATATGTTTTATACCTAATGTTTCTATTCACTTCACTGCTATCAATATGTAAGTGCATGGTGGCAATTATATTTGACCCAGAAATGTTGAACTCATCCATTTTATTTGTAACACTTGTCTTAGGACATGATTGATTATGTGAAATGTGCTCCACCCGTTGAATTTTGTTGTTATATTTTGTACTTGTCACATAGAATGCTTAACATGAAATATTTATGTCTCCTGAGGAGTCTTAAATATGCTCTTCAGCATCTGAAGTAGACAATGGTGGTAGTAAATATTTATTAATTGTAAAGCATGACACTGAAATTTATGAGATGGACTACAAGCACGTGGAATTTCCATACTGAATGCCAATGTACACATCGAAGTGTAATGAATAATAAAGCCGACATCTCTGAAAATGACTCTACGCTTTTTGAGGGGAAAAAAAAATCTATAAGTGTATTGAGAGGCGTTAGTTAGCACTTTTTTCCTTTGTTTTATTTTTTCTCAAAAGTTGAGTGCACAGGGGCATAGAGACCTTCCCTCCATCATACTCTCTTCCCTTATGCCAATGACATCACATGCTCAGATACTTGACTGAGGACCTACTCTGCACCAGCTGATGAGGCAGAACATCTGAAAACCAATTTCCCTGCTCTCATGGAACTTACACTCTACGAGAGGCAATCAACAAGATAAGCACATGTGATGATTTCATAACCGCTGTAAAGTTGATGTGTTGTAGGGCGTGATCAAGTAAGACCTCTTAGGGGAAGTCATATGCTAAAAACCCTCTTTTTTCACTGTTCTATTGAGAAATAAGCACTCTGGTGAATCAGATGGTAAAGAATCTGCCTGCGATGCAGCAGACCCAGGTTTGATCCCTGGGTCAGAAAGATCCTCTGGAGAAGGGAATGGCTATCCAGCCCACTCTTGCCTGGAAAATTCCAAGGACAGAGGAGTTCATGGAGTTGCAAAGAATAGGACTCAACTGAGCGACTAACACTGTCAATGAGAAATAATTGACACATGTCACCATATAAGCTTAAACTTTAAGGTGCTATTTAGACTGAGATTCCGATGATGAGATCCAATCCCTGTGAAAATCTGATCCTTAAAAATGTATTTTAGGGTCTGTGGAGATCTACATAAAACAGTGTAATAACTATCAAGTGACACCATCTGATTTAAATCCTCTATGTGGAGATACTACCCTAAACTATCACCTTTTCTTTGGGATTTAGGAATTGAAAATGGGTTCCAGATGTTATTCTTGGTAATAATTTCCAATTTAAGATGCAGGAAGCATCAACTCTAAGGATCAGACCCATTTATTTTTGCATACATCTCTCTGTCTTCCAAGGAGCCTATTAGTGTGGCAAGATTTACATCTGTATCACATACAGTTTGTTGTTTTTTCTGCTAAAGTTGTTCTATTTTTTACTATTTTCCTTAATTACCTGGAGAACTACAATGTCTCCAAATGCCCACCCACACCCACCAATTCAGTTCAGTTCAATCGCTCAGTCATGTGCAACACTTTGCGATCCCATGAACTGCAGCACGCCAGGCCTCCCTGTCCATCACAAACTCCTGGAGTTTACTCAAACCTACATCCATTGAATCGGTAATGCCATCCAACCATCTCATCCTCTGTCATCCCCTTCTCCTCCTGCCCTCAATCTTTCCCAGCATCAGGGTCTTCTCAAATGAGTCAGTTCTTTGCATCTGGTGGCCAACGTATTGGAGTTTCAGCTTCAGCATCAGTCCTTCCAGGAGATCACCCAGGACTGATCTCCTTTAGGATGGACGGGTTGGATCTCCTTGCAGTCCAAGGGACTCTCACATCTTCTCCAGCACCACAGTTTGAAAGCATCATTTCTTTGGTGATCAGCTGTCTTTAGGGTCCATTACATGACTAATGGGAAAACCACTGGTTTGACTATATGGACCTTTGCTGGCAAAGTTGTGTCTGTGCTTTTTAATACGTTATCTAGATTTGTCAAAGCTTTCCGTCAAGGAGAAAGTGTCTTTTAATTTCAGGACTACAGTCATTGCAGTGATTGTGGATCCCAAGAAAATAAAGTCCGTCACCATTTCCACTTTTTCCCTGTCTCTCTGCCATGAAGTGATGGGACTGGATTCCATGATCTTAGGTTTTTTGAGTTTTAAGCCAACTTTTCCACTCTCTTCTTTCACCCTCACATGAGGCTGTTTAGGACTGCTTCACTTTCTGCCTTTAGGATAGTATCATCTTCATATCTTAGGTAACTGAATTAAACTTTTAAAAATATCCATCTGATTACCATCCCTAAGCCCCATATACACATATCTGAGCTTCCCTATTACCTCCTCTTTTGCTCTTAGAATGAAGCCCCCAGATCCTCGTGGGCCCTGGAAGCCCTGCATAATCCTTTCGGGAATCCCTGCCTGCCGTGCTCCCTCGGGCTACTGTGGACCGCCCAGTCACAAGGCCTTGCATATGCTGCTCCTTCTGGAACGTTCTTAGCTCACCTCTCCTCCTAACCACTTCTTCACGGTTTTCACGTTTGGAATTATTTTAAACGTTAGCAAACATACATGCAGCAATAAAGCAAATATTATTGTTTAAACATTTACTTACTGCATTAAATATTTTGTCAAATTTGTTTCTGAATGTTTAAAAACACTGCCTTATATTGATAGAAGCATTGAAAGTAAGTTGTATAGCTATTATTTCATTGCCTTCCTTTTAAACTTCAAATCAACTACTATTTTGAATCTAATATATTCCCATTAATGGTTTCAGGGCAATGAGTCCCCCTTTCTATATAATTACATGCTCTTATCTGAACTTGGATAATGAGAATTTGTATAGAAGGTTAGGGAACAAAGAATAGCAAATTATCACAATTTATTTGGTTCTGAAATTTCAAATAGCAAGCAATAAGAGTTTAAACAGACAAAGTTTTATATAAAAATTTACCTGAATCCATCAGTTCTTATGTTTGAAGAACAAGAGTTTGGATAAGGAAGGATTTTTTGAATATATGTGTGTATAATTTGTATTTTTTAATGCAAATGAATGAATAATTCATGTGGTATACATAACTTCTGCTACTTTAGGAAGATTATGTTTTTTGTAGATTTATCTATGTTGACTTATTTACTTTAATTGGTTTATATTATTGTATAATTATTTCATTATTTAATTATGCATCCTGTGATTATCTTCCTCATTTATAATATATGTAATGGTTCAGTGAACATTTTTCCATATTTTACTTATGCCTAAGTATAAGAGTAAGATATACACTTATGAATACAATGGCTGGACTGAGATCTTAAACACTGTCAGTTTTACAAGATACTGTCAAATTGCTCTCTAATGTATATTTACAAATTCACCCTGTACTTATAGTACATGGGGATTCATGATTCTTTATTTGCTTTCCAAAACTTGGTCATATCAACACATACCATATATTTTTATTTCCATTTCCCTGATAATAAACAAGATTAGGTATTTTCATATTTTTATTGGCTAATTTAATTTTTTTAGATCTGCCTATTCACCTGTTTTACCCAAAATTACATGGGGCTATTTTTCTTTTTCATATTAATTTATAAAAATACTTTACATCTAGATATTAAAATATAGTCATTACATAGGTTTCAAATAACTTTTCCCTATATGTCACTTTTAGCTTACTTTATGATATATTTTGTTGAACAAAAAATTTAAATTTTAGTACAACTGAATTCACTAGTTTTTCACCTACACATTGCTCTTCCTGTCTCTTCTCCAGACGTGTCTCTTTACCCTCAGGTTGTAAGAATATGTTCTTATATATTGTCAAATTTCTAGTGTTTTTCATAATCATGCTTTAATATTGTATGTAAGCCTAAAATTTATGTTTATGTATTATGCGAAACAGGGATATATTTTTACAATCATAAACAAACAAGTGTCTAAGTATCATCTATTAAGTAGTTTATAATTTTTCTCATTGATTTACAATATCAAATCTGTCCCATACCACAAAGTTTATGCTTTATCTATTAAAAAATTTATTTCCGCATCAATACTCAACATGTTAGAACTTTTTGTATAAAATGAGTTTTGATATTTGGTGGAGTAAGTTTTCTCTTACTCAATAACATTTTTGCTCTTTTGGGCCCTTTATTCTTTCATACACATTTTTGAGTTAGGTTATAAAATTCAAGAAAACCTCTATTTGAATTTTGATGAAAATTATGTTGAATTTAGAGATTAATTTCTGGAAAGTTTATCTAATCTTGACATGGGGTTTTTAGTTCATGGACATTTAAAAATTTTTATTTTGTGTATTTAAATCCATTGTTTAATTTTCTCCATAAATTTCTTGCACATGCTTTTTAAAGAAACATTCCTAGGTATGTCTTAATTTTGATTGCAATTGGAGATAATATTGTCTTTTAAAAGATGTTTTCTAAATGCTTTTTCTGATATAAATAAATGTAGTCGCTCTTTATATACTACTTATTTTTTAGATTTTTACTTCTGTGTGTTACTTTCAAACCCATCTGACTTCCTGCATATGTTTCTTCACTCTGGGTACCCCTTTTTCATACACTTAACACAGATGCTGTTTGCATTTATGTTTATGATTACTTTATTATATGCTATTCCTTCCACCAGACTTGATTTTCTAGGTTATAGATCATGTTGCATTTTTTGTTTTTTTGTTTTTTTCCATCTTTATTTCCCCTATGCCTAATGGTAATGCTCTGCACATAGGAGATATCTAACTAGTACTTTCTGAGCAAGTGACTCTATGAATGAATGGATGGGTTAGTAACATCATTTTTTAAAGCAAATTATTAATTATGCTTAGATCCTCAGAGTATAAGAGAGATTAGAGAACATTTCTCTTCAGTTCAGTTCACACTGGAGACAAATCAATTAATGCCAGCAGTTTTTAAAAGACTGGAAATGATCGCCATTTAAGACTTTAAATTATGTTTTCACTAGCTCCTGTCTGCTGATCATAACAACCCTCTTCAAATAAAACATGAAATAAAGAACTGCATACAAGAGGAGAGAAATAAATGTTGTTCTTCATTTTAAGTGTCCTTTAATAGTAAAATGCTGTGAAGTATTTATGTAAATCAGAATGAATAACAAATGAAATTGTTCTGATCAAGGCTACTAAAAGGAAGGCTCAGTGAATTAATTGTGAGCAAAGTACGGCTCTTCACAATGCAACAATTCTTAACTGGGTTGCAGTCTGCTGAACTATAAGGAAAATAGCTTAATTTTATACTGATATGGTAACTAAAGTTTTAATAACACTTCTTCCAATTTAGCTCACAAAGGAAGAGGAGCAGATTAACTGTGGACAAGATAATTGTTTACTCTTTCCTCTATAGGTTTTCCACACAGGGGCCTTTGAGCTTAGAAATTACCTTTTCAAATTTCCTAACCAAATCTTCTGATAATATCATAATTCCCTCCCCCTCCCCCAACTCCATATGTCTCCTTGGCATCAGGATTATTTTGAAAAGTGAAAGAGTTGAACACTCAGTTGTGTCCGACTCTCTGCGATCCCATGGACTGTAGTCCACCAGACTCCTCTGTCCATGAAATCCTCCAGGCAAGAGTACTGGAGTGGGTTGCCATGCCCTTCCTTCCGAACCCAGGGATGGAAGCCCGGTCTCCTGTATTGCAGGCAGGTTCTTTCCCATCTGGGCCATCGGGGAAGCCCAAGGATTATTTTGGGCCCATCATTTTTAAGAAATAGCAGGCATAAGACAAACTCCGAAAACCAGAGGTCTTTCTAAGAGATATTTGCATTTATAAGGGAAATCTCCATTTGTAAAAATGTCTTCTTCCAGGACCAGGAAGAGGAAGATCCTGAAAGCCTAGGAATTCCTATCAACCGAGAAGAGTTGGACCCCAAGCCTTCTGAAACTGCACCTTTGTTTATGCGCTTTGCCTGATAACCATTCTCCCCACCCTCAACATTTTACATCTTTTGCTGGAGATGGTATCTAGGGTAGAAGCTTGGGTTATTTCTAGGAGTTACTCAGTTTTCCTGGGTATCCTCATGTATACAGGGGGCATACATGCTATTAAACTCTGTTTGCTTTTCTCTGGTTAATCTGATGTTTATGACATGGTGGTGGTTGGCGGGTGGCGGTGGGGGGCGGGTGGGGTAGGTCTCAGCCAAGAACCTAGAAGGGTAAAGGGAAAATTATTTTTTCTTCCCAACACACAAAGCTAAATATGTGTTATGGAAAGTGATGACAAGGGACTTCCCAGGGAGCTTCCCAGGTAAAGAACCTGCCTGCCAATGCAGGAGACATAAGATACCCAGGTTCCATCCCTGGGTCAGGAAGGTCCCCTGGAGGAGAGCATGGCAACCCACTCCAATATTCTTGCCTGGAACATCCCATGGACACAGGAGTCTGGCAGGCCACAGTCCGTGGGGTCGCAAAGACTGAAGCAACTAAGGATGCACGCACACGCATGCACATGATGATGAGACCAACTATGTTTTCTGGAACATGTATTTTATTTTTTTGTTTTTGTCTAGCTTATATATATATCCTGAGAGTTTTGGAAAGGTCAAAGAATCTAGTTAAGGGAGAATTAACAGACTTTCCACAAATACTCCTGGATTCATATGCTGTAGATTCTTTGCAAATGATCAAGGGCATCTTCATGGAAGGTCTCATGAGAAACCCATGAGCACTGCTTCAGCCAGGATCAACTATATAATTTGTGGAACCCAATGCACAGTGAAAATGTGGCCCTTTGGTTCAAAACTATTAAAGGAGTTCCAGCAGCTGACAGCAAGGCATCCGACAACCTGTGGAACCCTCCCAGGTCTCACATGTCCCTCACTCATGAGGTCGGGGCTCTTCTCCTGATATTGCCACGGTGAGGTTAACCTGGGATTTCTCTATTCTGAGTAAATGTTGATGAACTGCAGATGAAGAGTGGGTTTGCTTCTTGAAAGAGTTTCAGGGGAGCCCTAAATGTGAACCTTAACTGATCATCAACAATGCTACTCAGCAATCACTGAGAACATGCTGGACCCTTCTGAGTCTAGATAAAAGTGCCGATAGTGGAGTAATTTCTGTGACAAAAACTAGGACTATAAAATTAATTATTAATGCACTTTAATCATACAATTTATTAATTATAAAATTCCTCTTTGTAAAAATTTTAGCATGAAGTACCTGAAAAAAAGTGGGCATTGTCCATATTAAAAAGACTTTAATTTGAAAAGATACAATGCAGATACACTATTGCAGCTGATGTCAGCCTCTCTATGCACTAGTTTATTTTTTTGCTTCAAACTCCTTTTATTCTGAACCATATCACTGTGTCATATACTACCACTTCAATATGAAGTGCCATTTTTTTCCTAACTCCTCCCCCTACCCCCACCCCCAAAACAGAAAGATCTTTTAGACCTGCTAAACTCTTTTGTAAAGTGCAGGGGCAAAAGCAGATGCCCAAAATGTTTGTTTCTGTTACAGGAGAATGAGTCCCTTTGAAAAGCAAAAGATAGTTCTATGGTCCTCTGGGCCTGAGTTGGGTTGCAGCTAGATATGAAAAGTGTCACACCACAGGTAAAGTAAGGGTGACATTAGAAAGAAGGTTGCATCAGGAATCCCAAGGGATGGCTTTGTTCCTGGTGATGGTCCTCTTAGCGGGGTGCAGGGGGAACAACGTTTAGCTCTGCAACGAGGAAGTGACAAGAGTAGGGTTTAGACAGCCCACGGGCAGAGAGCTTAGCATGACTTCTGTCTCATCAGAAAAACTGAAACAGAAACCAATCGGCAGGGTGGCTGTGTGAAGAGGCCCAGAGATGGCAGACGGGGGTGGGTGGGGGTGGGGGGACAAGCAACCGTGGAATCAGCGAGGACAGCATAGGAGTTGGAGGCACGCAGAACAGCGGCTCTTCCAGCTGGGAATATCCCACCAACGTTTCCAAAGCACCAGCAGGCGCCGTGCAGGCAGGTGAGAAAGTTACACAGCATGAGTGGCCTTGCCTTGAGGGGCTCTGGATCGGGCCGGCAGAAAAGACACCAACAGTTTCATTATAATAGGATAACAACGGGCTTAGCAGTATACGCAGAGTAAGCGTAGCAACACAGTGGGATGCGACACAGAAATCCTGGGATTTCAAGGACGAGGTTTACGGCCAAATCTTGCAGGGTGAGGGGGAGGCCATTCTAAGTAAACAGAATAGCGTAAGAAACAGCAGCAAGGTGTGCAAGACCAGGGTGCATCCCAGAGCTACAGGTAACACGGTACTTACTGAACATTAGCTTTCCGGGCAAAGAAAGGCAGGGGGTGGAGGGCTTAAGTCATCGGAAGGACTTGTTTGTCACACTGCTGGGCTGTGACTCCTGATGTTTAAAAAATACATTTAAAAGGAGACCGAGAAGGCAAGATTTACCCTTCCCATTTAATCAAAGGTAGAGATCTGCACCAGGCAATCTGCAGGCAGAGAGATCCAGTCAGGAGGCTAGAACAGTAACCTAGGGAGAAAGACTGAAAGGTTGGACCAGGGGCGTTGTAGGACTGAGAGCAAGGGGCATATCTGAATGAGATTTAGGTGGTAACTATATGGATTGTAACCAAATTGGGCTATGGTTTAATGATGAGCTTGAGGGCCAGGAAATAGATAACTATCTAAGTGTCATGGAAAATGGCAGAAAGTGTGTGAATACATCTGAATGGCACGCAGCATGTTATTCAGTGTAGGCTCTTGTGCTCTGCAAGAATATAGTCAATCTGAGTTTGGTGTTGACCGTCTGGTGATGCCCACGTGGGGAGTTGACTCTTGTGTTGTTGGAAGAGGGTGTTTGCTATGACCAGTGCGTTCTCCTGGCAAAGCTCTGCTAGCCTTTGCCCTACTTCATTCTGTACTCCAAGGCCAAACTTGTCTGCTACTCCAGGTTATCTCTCTTGACTTCCTACTTTTGCATTCCAGTCTCCTGTGATGAAAAGGACATCCTTACTTTTGGTGTGAGTTCCAGAAGGTCTTGCAGATCTTCATAGAACTGTTCAACTTCAGCTTCCTGACTGAGAGACCGAACAGCAACGTGTGCTGTCTCCGCACCTGCTCGGTCGTGTCTGACTCCGTGACCCCAGGGACACAGCTCGCCAGGCCCCTCTGTCCGTGGGACTCTCCAGGCAAGAGGACTGGAGTGGCTCACCATGTCCTGCTCCAGCTTAACAGCATGTTGCCTTGTGGCTCGCACCCTGGATTGGGGGAATCTCTGCTCCACGCAAGCTCTGGGGGTTCATTCTGTGATCACAGCTGGGTCTTGAAGCGGCAGCAGAGAAGGACAGTCTGGAGGAGTGTGTGCAACTCGTCCTAACTCAGCCACAAAGTAACACCTTTTCTCTGCTTGTACTTCTTTGGTCAGAACTAGCGGCATATCCAACTTACAAGCCTGATAAAGGTACTCTTCAGGATTCCCAGAGGTAAAGAAGAACCAAATATTGATGACAACTAGTGAATTGCAGTGAAACCTAGAGGAACGGTGGCCTATTCTGGTGTAAAGTTATGCAGCATGAGACAGGCTAGGTTTGGCCATATGGGAACATTCTGGCCACTCACTTTGTGATAACTTGCTCTTTGCCAGCGCCTGTGATTAACCCGTGCATATTAAGAGGATTCACTAATTTCATCCTTATAACCATCCAATAACACAAAAAACTTAATGATGTTTTGAATTTAAGCTTGAAAGAGAACATTCAAATGGTCATTCTAAAACAAACCCTTTATTTTGCAGATGAAGAACTGATCTTAAAAAAAATGAAATGAAAAGGTACAAACTTCCAGTTTTAAAATAAATAAGGCCCTTGGGAGAGAGTAGATCTTACAGATTCTCATCCCAAGGGAAAATATTTGTGACTAGGTATGGTGATGGAAGTCTACTGGATTTATTAAATATATATGTATATATTATGTACTGAAACTAATATAGTGTTCTACATCAATTATTCCTCAATTTGAAATATACAACCTCCCTCAAAATAAAAATACCAAGTTTGCTGACAGGCTGACAGACAATAGTGACCATCCTATGAACAGGAGACCGAAGCATTTTTATTTATCACAGAGAGTCATCCAAAAAAAAAGAAAATTTAACAAGAGAAAAAGGTAAATGATGAGTCTCAGAGAACATAAAGAGTGAATCACAGATTTGAGAATCAAGCTCAGAATGAACTCTAAGCTCACAGGGTTTTTCTTCCATCACAGTCTCCTCCGTGTCCCATGGTTTGGAGCCCAAAGCTTACATGAAGGGTCTGTCGCATTTCATAGAGCTAGACAAAAATCACTATTATAAACCTCTCCGTAAAGAGCATACGATGAAGTGAAGAGTGTAGGAATGTACTTGAATTTTTACCTTTTATCAAATATTGACATAATCTCTATGATTTACTCAGGAGCACATGGCTGGTCACGTGGGTTTTCTAGATATTCCAAATGATAATGCATTATTTGTACTGAAAACCTCATGGTGTAGTGCAGTGAGAAAGAGTTCAGTTTCCCCACTACTAACCCCATAAATGCTTATCAGTGAAGTCCGTCTCTTTATGGGTCAGAGCTGTATTTGACACTGTCATATCAAATTCTGACTGGAACGAAATACAACATTCTTCTAGTCAGTTCTCATGGGTTACTATGTCCACCTCACCTAATAACCGCCACACAATTAAATAAATTTATGCCTCAAAATTCCAAACAAAACTGCAAAACAGAACGGATGCTAATTACTAAATGCTACAGGAGGTTACCTGAACTATTTAAACGGGCGCTTAGGTTGAGATACCTAGTCATTGATACAAGGTGAGTAAATGTACAAGCTAGTTTACTTTTCAGTAGCAGAATTTAACAGACACAATATTAAGGTCTCCAGGCAAGAAAGGAGATTTAATCTACCAGTGATTTATAAAATAGATACGTGATATCAAAAAGAGATACAGGTTATGAAATTAGACAGCAAAAGGCTTGTATGAATGGAGAAATGCTTTTAGAAAAACGTGACTGAAAGGTAGACGGTACTTAGCAAATTTTGGTGCTTGTGTTTGAGGAGTGTGCAGGGGCTATGTACAGGTGCAAGGTTATTATGAAGATGGATAAAGGTTGCATAACTTTTTATGATACAGCAGGAATTCTAATGACAGTGGGTCACTTAGGGTTCTCTGAGCATATGTGTTATCTCCGTCATTAACAGTAGGATAGCAGTGAACTCAGAGAAACAGACGGAAAGAATTTACTAAGTGCATCAGCACAAGTTTGTGGCTTTACCATGTCTTTGGACTTCAGAGGAAAGGACTCAAATTATCCTCCAGCGGGTAAAGAAGGAAAAGGCCAAGAGCATCCTCTTCCTTTGTGCATGAACTGGACGATAATACGGATAAATGATGAGAGGTTACATTCGGTTACAAAGTTGGCAGAGCAACTAAGAAGCTTCCAATTTCATATCTGAGAACAGAGGTTTGGCTGAGCCCTGGGCAACAATTCTCAAGACACCTGTCGCAATGAGGGTTTTAGAGCTGTCTACTCCTGTAGGAGCCATGTCCCCCATTTCTCTTGGCATATATTTGAATTGTATGCCGAAACTGTGAAATAGAGAGACAGATTTAATAATCATTCCACTTAGTAAGTACAGCTGGGGCAGGTAATTAAACAGGTTTTCTCTTGCCAGCAGGCCTAAAGCGATGTAGCTCAGAGTCTCGGTCACATCCCTGGACTGAGATGGCAAGTTAATATTCAGCATAGCTTTTCCAGGCAGGCCCACGTCAGCAGTGCTGTTCTTAGCAAGCAGAAGTTATTAAAGGGGCCTCGTCAGGCTGCCGGGGGCTTGCCAAATCTTTGGTCCTAGGGATATTGGATTTATAGGCTGAAAAATGAAAAGGAACTAGACTAATTGCAAAATTATTATTATTGTTGAGGTGGCAGGAATTAATATTTAATAAAACATGCTCACTGTGAATCTTTGACACTGTCATGATGTGAATAACTAGTCAAACATTGGGGAAATAATCTCTCAATTTTCAAACTGTTTAGTTTTCTTTGAATTATAAAAATACACATTTAATTGATATGAGACACAGTAGCCTAATTGTGTGGAGGTTGAATAGCCACAAAAGACTCAAAGGGAGATGAAAATTGATCTTAGTTAAACAGCACTTTGTTAGGAGAGGGCTTTTTGCTGGTTTCAAAATGGAAAGTGAGAACAATTTCAATTTTTTTTTTATTTAAAAATATATCAAATATATCTCCAATTCAGTTAATAGTGTTTCCTATATTCATTGTACCAGCTGTATAATACTACATAACAAACTATCCCAAAACTCAGTGTCTTAAAACAGCAAGTGATTTTATTATACCTCAAAATGTGCAGGGTCAGTAACCTGGGTAGGACTTGTTTGGAGAATTCTTCCGTCCCGCATCACCCTGCTCTGGTTCACTTGGAGGTATCTAGAAGATGGCTGGTCCAGTCTAGGGTCCAAGACGGCTAGCAACTTGGTGGGGACAATGGAAGTTGGGCCCAAGCCTTCTTCCTTCTCCATGGAGCCTTGGCCTCATGCCAGGGTCATATCAGCACACACCAATTAGTTACCAATGGAGTCGAGGGATGCTACTAAATTACTGATTGCTGATATCAATGATACATCGAATCCTAATTTCAACGTGGTAAAACATAAATATTTTTCATGTATCAAACGTAGAAGTTTCAACTAGTATTTCAATTTTGTTTCCTGTCTGAGAAGGCATCACCAATAAGAATAAGTTTTAACACCCCACCCGGTGGTTTCACTTCCAAATGGGTGTGTATGATGGTAGTGGAGGTGGTAAGCAGAGAAGGGGCTTGGTTGGAGCAGACTTTTCAATGAATTCCCTATATTGCATGTTTTTCCTTTCTTTCTTTCTTTTTTTTTTTTTTTTTGGTGGGGCAAGGGAGGGGAGGGGGAGGAATGTAAATTTGGTGACTTAAATGGTGCATTTTTCACATTAAAATAAATTGGTTTTGATTAAAGCTTTTTTAACTGTTTTAAAACATTTTAAAAAAAGATTCCCTAATCAATACAAACTCAAATTGCATGCATCATGCTAAATATAAGCCATTTGGTTAGATGTGTAATATGAGATATCTACAATTTAAGCTAGATAAGAACAATGCGGAAATAAACACAGAATTGGAGCTGTTGCATGAATATGTAAAAACAAAGACATAACTCTAGATTTATGACTTAGACATAATAGGAAGCTGAATTTCAGGGATATTCACACAATATTCAGCATTAAAATTTATATTTTTAAAAATTTAATAATTTTACTAGATAAAATTTTTACCTGGCCAAAACTTTTTAAAATATATTGAGTGTAAGTTATATAGAAAAAAAACCTTCCATATCCCTATTCTCTATCTACCCAGTTATCACCTCTGCCCCATGGAGAGCCAATTATCAGCATTTCCTTTATGCATGTACAGGTAAATATGATATGTATTTTTTTTCAGTTTTCACAAAAATGTAGTATTTAATATATGCTCTCTAGAGTATGATACTTAATACTAAATCCGTCCATATCCACACTTGAGATGCTTTCTCATCTTATCAGTTGTGCATTTTTGTACTATATGAATGCAGCATAATTTAAACAGCCACCTAGTGATAAAAATTTGTCTTTTAAAAAATTTTAATGCAATTAATAGCCTAGGACTTATATTATTTAAAGCAAGGGTATATCTGTGGAAAAATTTCCAGAATTAAGATTAACCAGGTCAGACTACATATACATTTTCATTTTCATAGATACAAAATTGATCATCATAAAAGCAATGAATGCACACTCATTTTGAAAATGTATGAGTCTGACTTCTACAAAACATTACTAACAGTGTAAAATGAAATTTCATTCATTTTTTTCAAATCAAAGGCTAAAAAAGTGTCATTCCTCTGTCATCAGTGCACATTTTTAAAATTCTCATTGAGTTTATTTATGATGTTTCAGATTTAAAGGAATATTTTCTTTCCTGTGAACTTTTTGATTATTTTCTTACATCAAAGAGCTATTGAGTTATTTTTCTTACAATATTCTTCAATATTAATATTCAGGACATTTTTGTTGAGATATTTTTGACCTGACTTAGCAAATATTATTTCTTCATTTTTTGTTTTCCCCCTTTGACTATACTTATATACATTATTTGGCCTTATGGAAGTTCTTCACATTTACATAGATAAATATATCTATCTTTTCTTTAAAGGTATGTTAACATATTATTTAAATATTTGCTTCACTTGGAGTTTATCTTATTATCTACTATGAGGTATGGATACAGCCTACTTTTCTCCAGTTATTTCAATTCCATTTATTGAATAGTTCATCTTTTCTTCACCAATTTGATATGCTAACTTCATCATCTTTCAAAGATATATATATATATGTGTGTGTATATATATTTATATATATTTCTGGATGCTTTATTCTGGGCCATTGATCTCTCTGTTTATTTATGAGCCAATACCTCACTGTTTTAATGTTGAAGCTTTACTAATATTTACTGTATGATAAATAAATTGCTATCTCATAAGCTTGGTCTTCCTCTCTTTTAAATAGCTTTGCTAAAATATTTTCTCTGTATATTTTTCTATTTAAACATTGTAGCTAGTTGAGATTATAATTAATTATCGGTTTGTCTGATTTACACTTGTGTGCATGTGCTGGGTGCTCAGCCAAGTCCAACACTTTGCAACCCCGTGGACTGCAGGGAGCCAGGCTCCTCTGCCCGGGGAGTCTCCAGGCCAGAACACTGGAGCGGGCTGCCATGCCCTCCTCCAGGGGGCCTTCCCAACCAGGGATCGAACCCAGGCCTCCCTCACTGCAGGCAGATTCTTTACCATCTGAGCCAACAGGGAAACCCAACGTATGCTTACTATATTTATTTCCCATTGTTCATGGGATTCGAGGGGAGAGTGAAAAAGCTGGCTGAAAACCCAACATTCAAAAAACTAAGACCATAGCATCCAGTTCTACCACATCATGGCACATAGATGGGGAAAATGTGGAAGCAATGTGAGATTTCATTTTCCTGGACTCCAAAATCAATGCGGATGGTGACTGCGGCCATGAAATTTAAAGATGCTTGCTCCTTGGGAAAATAGCAATGTCAAACCTAGACATTGTTTTGAAAAGCAGAGACATCACTTTGCTGACAAAGATCTGTATAGTCAAAGCTATTGTTGTCCCAGTAGTCACGTACAGACGTAAGAGTTGGACCGTAATGAAGGCTGAGTGCAGAATTGATGCTTTCGAACGGTGCTGTAGAAGACTCTTGAGAGCCCCGTGGACTGCGAGGAGAGGGAAAGGGCAAAGAGGGCAAACACTGAGGGCAAGAAGAGACGGGGGTGGCAGAGAGTGAGATGGCTGGATGGCATCACTGACTCAGTGGGCATGAGTTTGAGGAAACTCAGGGAGATAGTGATGGACAGAGAAGCCTGGCATGCTGCAATTCACGCCGTCACAAGGAGTTGGACACAACGTAGTGACTGAACAACAACAACAACATTTGTTTAGGTTGTATCAGAAATTATAGAGAATTACAATCTTTCAATATTCAGCATACCTATCCAATGACACAGCATGCTGTTACGTCTGTCTATGTCTATGACTGTCTTTCAATGCTGCTTTAAAATTTTCTTGAAAGAGACCTTTTTCATTTAATGTAATTTACTATTACATTGTAAATAGGGTTTCTTTCCCTTGAATCATATTTTCTAACTGGCTATTTGCATATATGAAAGGTGTTTGATCCTGAATAATAGCAGTCCATGGAGTCGCAGAGTCAGACATGACTGAGTGACTGAACTGCCTGACTGATTAATAATATTCCTTAAACTTACTGAATTTTTGTAAGAATTTTCTAGTTTATTCCCTTGGGGTCTTCTGATAAACAACTATATCTTAGTAAATAGTAAGTTTTTACATGCTCCTTCTAAAATGTTTCACCTCTGATTTCTTCCTCTATTAAACTCATTCACTTGTGAACAGAAACATATATTTTTATGATTAATATATTGACTTTTATCTCATTTGATATCATTAGGTCGGACAACATGTAATTTATTTTTTCACCTACAAAAATGACACTCCATATAATAAGTCCTGGGTGTTCACTGGAAGGACTGATGCTAAAGTTGAAACTCCAATACTTTGGCCACCTCATGCAAAGAGTTGACTCACTGGAAAAGACCCTGATGCTGGGATGGATTGGGGACAGGAGGAGAAGGGGACGACAGAGGATGAGATGGTTGGATGGCATCACCGACTCGATGGGCATGAGTTTGAGTAAACTCCGGGAATTTGTGATGGACAAGGAGGCCTGGCGTGCTGCGATTCATGGGGTCAGAAAGAGTTGGACACAACTGAGAGACTGAACTGAACTGAACTGATAATAGCTAAATATTTATTAAGTGTGGCTGCTCAAATTTTTTCAAATGGTTTTTATTATCTGTGCTGATGAATATATTACTTATATTAAAGATTTCCTGATTTTGAAACATCATTACATTTGTGTGATAAAACAGTCAGTCAGAGTAAAATTACCTTATAATTTTGCTCTAATTTCTTTTCTTCTTTTTTCTAATTTCTTTTTCTAGTATTTTATTTAGAATTTTTACATCAATATTTATAGGTAACATTGTTCTATAGTTTTTATTTTTTTAAAGCACAGTCTTAACATGACTTTAGTATCAATGTCATATTCATTTTATAAACTTGCTTTCTTTTTCATGCCTGAAGCAGTTTAACAGCATTTCAATAGCCTGATTGTTAAACATTTGTTGGAATTCTCCTATGAATCCCTTTGATTCTACTGCTCTCTAGGAGGATTAATCTTTGACCATTTTTCTTTCAATTGTTTTATGGGAATTAACCTTTTTGGAATTTCTGGCTTTCAACATCAGTTTTGACAAGTTATTTTTGTTAGGAAAAATATCTGTTATTCAGATTTCAAATGTGTTTATATAGTGTCATCACAGCACTTATCAATCATCCAATTCTTCTACTTTCGTTTCTTTTTTGACATTTCATCATTTGCCTACCTGTTATATGCTTTCTTCCAAGTGATCTTAATTAACTAGATTTTTACATTTTAGTGTTGACTTTTTTCTTCAAAGAAGCAGTTTTTGGATTTTGATTATTTTTACCTCATTAAATTTGAATTTTGTCTTTACTAATTCCTTCCTTTGTTTTTATTAATTCTTTTCTTATGCTTGCTTTAAATTTATTTCTTTACATAGTTATGTTACTTAATCCATTCTTCTTAACTGATAAAAGCTAAGGTTGTGCATTTTTCTCTGAGCACTGCATATCTACACTTCACATACTCAAATATAAAATATTTTGTATTTCTTTGCTATCTTAGAGGTTTTATAGTTTTGATTAGCAATTGGGGTTAAGAGAAGTTTTTTCTGCAACCAGGTTTATAGATACATCTTTTACTTGTTTTGTTAACTTCTAACTTATTGCCTATGTATCACAATATTGTTTTTACCAACTGTAATGGTTAATTTTATGTATCAACTTGGCTGGTCCATGGACTGCCCAGATACCTTGTCAGACACTGTTCTGGATATTTCTGTGACAGTTTTGAAAGAGATTAATATTAAATAAGTAGATTTGAGTAAAGAATATTGTCTTCCATAATTTGAACGGGTCTCACCCAACAATTCAATCAGGTGAAGACCTGAATAGAACAAGAGGACAGGAGCATCTCCTCCAAGCAAGCGCGGCTTCTCCAGTGGACTGCAGTCAGACTCTCTGCAGCAGACGGACTGGGGACTTGAACTGAAACACTGGCTCTCCTAGTTCTCCAGCCTGACCATCACCCTGCAGATGTTGGCCTTGGCGGCCTCCAAAATCACACGAGTCCATTCCTTATCAGAAATTCCCGTATTTTATTGCCTCACTTCCTCTGGAGAACACTGTTAACACATCACCCAACATTTTACTCTATACTTCCCTATTATCATTCTGTTTGCTGAATTTTTAGCTGTAAGATGAACTCAAGGTGGGCAACATTTTCTGATTTTTTTTTTTTCATTTTAAGTATTATGTCTTTAAGACATCTACAGTTACTATAAAATTTGTAAATGGCTTTTCTTCATTTTTCTATTATTTTTTGCTCTGTTTTTCCACTGTCTTTGGTATCTGTGTAGAGATCTGAATCCAGCCTTATTTTACCCTGTATAAATACTGTTTATTTTCTCTCTGTAAGGTCTAATAATTTGACCAACCAACTTCTGGCTGTTTAGCATTCTATTCGGTTTGCTTTGGCTTATAATGTGTCCTTTTAATGTGTGAATATCTAAGGCATTGCCACTTATTAGCTGAGAAGCTTGACATAATTATATGCATTTCAGTCTCCTCATCGGTATAATGGGAAAAATAATAAGATTTACCTTAGAGGGTTGTTATGAGTTTGAGTTAATCTGTAAAGAATGCTTAATGATTAATACATAGTAAATACATCATTTAGTTAAATTAATAAATATACATTTATCTCAGAAATATTTTCTTGATTTTATGTATTTAAATGTTATTTCAATTTTCTTCACAGAGAATTTCAGTTATGTGTGTATTAGATGTTCTTTGCCTCATTTCTAAATCAATTATTTTCTCTCTCATTCTTATACAAAAACAAAGAGAATATATTGAGGTATATTTTTTAGCATAATTACAGAGGTCCATGAGCTTTGGCAAATGGAGTGGAATTGGAAATGGAAATTTTAGGACACGTCCATGACCCCTGAAAACTTCCGTCATGTTGCTTGAAGTTAGTTCCTGCCTCCACTCCCGGCTCCAGGCAATCTCCAATCCATGGTGTTACTAGCATTTCATTTTTCTCTTTTCTAGATTTTCATATAAAGGAAATCATATAGCATGTACGCTTTATATCTGGTTTCTTTCATCTTTATTGTCTGCATAGTTTTTTTCCTTGTATGTTTCTGTTTGATGGTTCACTGTATATCCAGATATATCACATTTTCTTTATCTCATCTATATAAACAGCTAATTTCCAGTACTTTTTCCTTGCTTTATTTATTTCTATTTCATATATTGCTTATTGGGTTATCTGAGGTGTCCATTTTTGTTCTTAAAATTTCACTTTTTATATACGTGATGTTTCTTTTTTTCCTACTTATTCCTTTCTTGCACCAATTCTTGTTGCATCTTTTGCTGCTGTCCCCTTATTTCCGCTCTAAGTTCTGATATTTGTCCTTTGTAAGCTTCCTTTCTTGGGTCATGCTTTAAGTCAGTTTTCTTAATTTTTTAGTGATACACTTGGCCATGCTTTTTTATCTGCTATGTGGAAACATTTTCTGAAGAGTGTCCATTCATTCATTCAACCATTCAGTAATTAACAAATATATTGTGAATCCCTACACTGAAGCAGGCACTGAGGATACAACAGCAAATAAAATCAAATACAACAAAAGCTGATGAAAATATTTAATATGTCAAATTGCGAATTGTGCTATGCAGAAAAATACAACTCAGAGAGGAGGAATAAGGAATATTCATGTGTTGGTCACAGTTATTAACTAAGGTCACCTGTGACAATCACTTCTGGGAAGTGATAGCTGATTAAAATTAGAAGGAGCTAAAAGAGTGAGCCATATAGATATTTGGGGAAGAATATGCTAGGGAGGAAATAGAGCAAGAAAAAAGTCACTGAAAGACTACTATACTCGGAATTTTCTTGGAAAAGGGAGAAAGCCAGGGACACGGAGATTTGCAAGTCCGAGGTAACGGGGGCATGAGATCATATAGGGGCTTCTAGGCTTTTTAAAGTTTAGATTTTGCTTGAGTGACATGGAGAGAGCACCCTGGAGTATATGGAGTAGAAGATGAAAGAATCTGAGATTTACAAAATTTTTTGGTTAATTTTGGAATCTTTACTACATTTTTTGCAACATTCATACATTGATTTGGGCCATAAACTTTTATAGTACATATCACAGAATTAGTTGGATTTTCCTAAACTAGCTATTTATAGATTCTTCGCATAGATGTGGGGTGTGAGAAGATCTTAGGCAATATTCCAGACTTCACAACTCAAAGTCTCTGCTCCTGCGGCTGTAGAAGCAGACCGCTTCCTACCTTGCAGTCTCCTTGGGTCCTGTGTGTCTTCGTGTGCTCCCACAACATCCCAAACATCCCCCGCCTTCTGTTCTTTTGCCTAGCTTGGTGCAGAGGTTATGTTCTTTCCTGTTCAAGAGATGTGGCTTCTGCACTTCTGAGTGAGCCCCTCACCTATTGCTGATGCAGTCACAGAACAGCCTGACCAACTCACCTTGATTTCTTCCTTCATGACTTCTAACCATCTAAACTCCTTTTGGCAGCTTTCACATATACGAGAGAGGCAACATTATAGCTTCGTCCTGATTCTCCTGAAAATCGAGGTCACAGGTGGTATACCCTTTCCTTGTTGCTTTGGTGCGATTTTCAGGAAGACCAGGAAGATGTCCTGACTTAGTGTGATCACTAATTTTATGTGTCAGCTTGGCTAATCTATGGGGCCCAGTTGTTTGGTTAAATACCATTCTGGTGATGCTGTTGTGAAGCTGTTATTTAGATGTGTGTGCATGCATGCTCAGTCGTGTCAATCATGTCCAACTCTTTGCCACCCTATGGACTGTAGCTCCTCTGTCCAGGGGATTCTCCGGGCAAGAATACAAAAGTGGGTTATCTTGCCCTCCTCCAGGGGATCTTCCCAATCCAGGCAGGGATCGAACTCATATCTCCTGCAACTCCTGCAATGCAGGTGGATTCTTTATCACTGAACCACCTGTGAAGCCCCTTTTGAGATGTGATTAACATTTAAATCATAAGTTTTGAATAAAGCAAGTTAGCCTGCACAATGTGAGTTGCTCACATCCAATCAGCTGAAAGCCTTAAAAGAAAAGACTGAGGTTCTTTGCCTGCTACGCTGCTGGTGGGAATGTAAGTTGGTTCAGCCACTGTGGAAAACAGTATGGAGGTTCCTGGGAAAACTAAACACAGAATTACCACATGATCCAGAAATCCCACTCCTGGGCAGAGCTCCAGACAAAACTCTAATTTAAAAAGATCCATGTGCCTCTATGTTCATAGCAGCAGTATCTGCTCTAGCCAAGGCATGGGAACAATCTAAACGTCTGTCAGCAGAATGGATAAAGACGTGGTACACAGACACAGTGGAATAAAAACAAATGAAATGATGCCGTTCGCAGCAACAGGGATGCATTTAGAGATTATCACACTAGCTGAAGTCCGTCAGAAAGCGAGAGACACATACCATAACCATATGCTCTCTCTTATATGTGGAATCTTAAGTATGGCACAAGTGAACCTATCTATGAAACAGGAACAGCACCACAGGCGTAGAGAACAGGCCGGTGGTGGCTGGGGCCCGGGCGTGGTGGGGGCATGTGGCGGGAGGCTGGGGTTAGCAAATGTCAGGTTTTGCACACAGACTGGATAAACAGCAAGGCCCTGCTGGGCCGCACAGAGCCTGCAGTCTATGCTGTGATGCGTCCTGTGACGTCCTATGATAGACCGTCATGGAAAGTAAGATTTAAAAATGGATGTATGATTAGCACAATCACTTTGTGTGCAGCACTGATGAACACAGCACTGTAAATCAAACACACATCGACAAAAAAAGACTGAAGGTCTCCGAAAAAGAAGGAATTCTGCATTCAGACTGCCCTGAGACTCAAGGCAACAGCATCAGATCCCGCTGGAATTCCTAGCTTGCTGGACTTCCATGAGAATTTTGAATTTGCCAGCCCCGATAATTGTGAGAGTTAGTTCCTTAAAATAAATATTACTTTCTGTGTGTGTGTGTGCTGTATGTGTGTGAGTTGCTCAGTCATGACCGACTCTTTGCGACCCCATGGACTGTAGCCCACCAGGCTCCCCTGTCCATAGCGTTCTCCAGGCAAGTATACTGGAGCAGGTAGCCATTCCTTTCTCCAGAGGACTGTATTCATTCTACTTCCCTGAGAAACTCTGACTGATATAGGTAGCCATGTTTGTGATAAAAATTCAGTAGTTAATTTGATACAAATATAAGGGAATTTTTGCAGACTGATTTCCATCTAATAACATATTGTATTTATTAAGCACTTATGTAAGTTTAGGTTTTTTAAATGTATATTTATCATCATACATATAATTTCATAGGACAATATTTTGGAAGTAGTAGTTTAACATGCTGGGTAAATCTGTATTTTATTTTCATTCTTACTGTAGTATTTTAAAGGTGTGGCAGTAAAGCAGTGAGGTAAAGAAATTCCAGTTTTAAGGGATTATCATTTGGGAAGACTAGGTATTTTAGGTACCAATAATTAGCAGATCACAGCCTGAAGATGAAGTTCATGTCATCTTTCAGTGGAAATGGAACATTCTAAATCTCTTTCTTACTCAAAAACATACCTACCATTTTGTAAGGCATTCTTTAACTAGAATATGCATTTGTAACCAAAAGTGTATCAAAGAGATATAGTTTTAAAACAATTACAATAAATGTTATACATAATGATGTAATATATATTAGATCTCAATTTCAAAATATTTCTTAGGCATTCTTTCAATGTCCTTAAAGTAGGCTTAAATTTAAATCTAGGTTCAGAAAATCCTAAAAGTCAGAAGAAAAATACCTAAACCTTAATAATTAAAAGTATAATTAGAGTATACATCTTTTAAAATAGTTATTTTTCTGTGTGATTTTACGTTCATATTATGAATATAAACTTTTACAGTATACAAAATACATAAATATAAATATATAAAACTATAAACAGTAGCTTTGAAACATAGCTTGAATAACTACAAATTAATATCAAGGGAAATATAGTACCTAATTAACATTAACCCTATGGTAACATATTTATTCATAGTGTGTATGAGAAACGTGGTTTTCAAAGGATCTGTGCACACCAAACATTTATCAATTATCAGAGTTACCCCACAGGCTTATTCTTTGAAAGAAAGAACACTTCTTTATATTTCCCCTTAAGACACACTACTTTGGGAAGTTCCATATTCTTGAACGTATGTTATATTTTATAACTATTGATGAACAAATTGTTTGCATGTTAGGTTGTCTTAAATTTTCACTGTATTCATTTATAAAATTTGCAGTGACCATAAAGAGTGTATACGTTCCCCTAACAAAATGATCAAGGCATTTAAACCTAAGGTTTTTGAAGATGAACATATGTGAATATCAAAGATTATTAGATATGGGTTTCATATTTGATTGCATGCTATAAAACCTTCAGAACCAAACGTACTCACCAAAGAGATGACATTGTGTGGACTATGGTTCACCCACACCAAAAGGGCATACTACAAAGAGATGAAATGGAGGAAGGAAGGAAATAGACATAAATTACCCTAACCATGATTTGATAAATATTCAGATATTAGACAGATTTGTAACATGCTGGAACAAGTTTCAAAGGGATATTTGTTGTATTATATGTGAGATTTGGCCAAATTTTTTCTAGCTTTTGTTTTGTTCTTAAACCCATACCAGAGAAATCATGTGAAAGTCCTTAAATAATTTTGGAGAGAGTCTCCATTTGGACAAAAAAAAGGAAAAGAAATAAATCCCTCAAGATGTTTCTTCAACTCAGATCCATGAGCCAGAAAGTTTGTTAACATTTAAATGTACTATAAAGAATATATAGTGGACTTTAATATCAGTTTCTGGGCCACTTAAATGTGTAGCCAACCATTTGTTTCGTTTTTGTCAGATCTGTTCTGGACCTTATTTATGTGCTCCAAGTTGCTCTTATTCCCAGATGTTATTCTCAAAACTCTTCTTGCTTCAGAGACGGAGTGTGTTTTTTCAAGGGTGTTTATATTTACACTTGCCAGAGACTCTGAAACATAGTAAATCAGAATTTACCAGGAATCCTTTTAATAGTGGCAAGATGCAAGATCAAGGGGATTCTTATTTATTAGTGGAGTGGGCGTGCAGTTAAAAATGGCAGAACTAGTAGTGACAATAACCACTGGCTTATATTCATCTCAGAGCTCAGTCCTTAAACTGCCAAACCTAGTTATTGCTTCCAGTGGCAGGAAAATGATCTTTCCAAGACGGGCAGCCTGTTTCATTGATTAGTACCTGTATCCTTGCTTAGCACTCAGGACTAATCATGTGAAAACATGGTGTCCTTTCTGAGTTTTTCCTCAGTCCTGGTCTTTGGTTTGGTTCTCTTTTCTTCTGTTGAGCATCATGACACTCCTTTGCTATGCTAATAAACAACTCCCTACCTTCCCACTTATCTCTGCCACCCTTCTAACCTCCAGGAACAGCTCAGCATGCTTATGGCTTAATCACTTCATGCCCAAGGACACATGCTCTGTACTGAATGAAGCTTGTAATCAAATGATAGAGCTCTACTTGACTATCATACCAAACAGCAGTCCAATGCATGATTTTTCTAATTATCTCCCCTGTGGTGGACATTAGCCCCTGTTTCGTTTTCAATTATAACATCTATATGTCTTAGTCCCCAAACGTTCCTCAGGGATATACTATCAGAATAACCATGGAGAAGTTAGTCAAAATGCCAGGAAAGCAACTCCTTTTGATGACTTTCCTTCCTCTTCATGATAAACTGGACCATTATTTGGAGAGGGGCTGAAGTATTCATTTGAAAGATGAATCAAATGCATTACTTTTTCAGTTAAATAATAATTCTCAGAACTTTCTTCAGATAATAACAAAATGAAATGCCATATTAATTTCTCAAATATTTTTCATACAGGCAGGCATCATTCCTTCTCACTGAAAGAATATTCTAAATGAGCTTATTTTCTGCAGTCATTAAAACTGTGATTTTTTTTTTTTTTTGAAGTTTAATTTGTTCACTGGCTCTCTTCAGTACATAATTCCTTAGAATCTGAGTCAGACAATAACAATATTATATTTTAAATAATTGATGTTTTTGAAGGCATTTCAGGAAGTTTTCAATTAAACATTGTCAATATGTATTCAGCATTTTTATGACAAAAGCATGTATCATTTTTGCTCTTATTTCAGTTAATTAATGAAAGAGAAAGAGATTTCCTGAAAAATGTTGAATTTTGAAAAATATTAATATTCTTTTCACGTTGTCTGTCCCAAAAGGAGATAGTATGGAGTCATTTTGTTTGGGTGTCAAGTTTTATGGATGGTCTTTGTCAGAATCATTTGTATTTTTCAGTTTCTTTGCACATGTCATTAATAGGGAGCTGCTTCTTTGCTTGCATGAATGTCTGATTTCTCCTTCTAGTTAAATAGTGATCCAAATGCAAACTCTAATGCTTAGGGTAATCATGTGAATTTATGACCATCACTGGGATGCTAGGCTTTCAGAAATGAAATTGAATAGATCATATTTCTCCATAAATGTAGGCTTTACAGCTGAGATAGATCTAATATTGATAATCTCTTTATTTAACTGTTTCAAAATGCCATATGTGACTGAAAGCAACAGAATGGAAATAACTATGTTTATAGCAAATAGAACAGGAAATGAAAGCAAGATACGCAGCAAGCATCTCGGTGAAGTGAGCAGCACATCAGCGCTTCAGCGCCGCAGCATCGGAGGCGGCGGGCAGCGGGCTGAGGGAAGGGGCTGGGGCGCCCTCAGACGCAGGCTGAGCGAATTAAAATGGGGAAACATGATGGCTACTTGCGGACGCTCAGAGTCTCCTAGGAGGGATAACTTGAAGACTAAATTAAAACCAACTTAAAATGAGAGAAAAATACTTGTGGCTTTATTTCGACAATTTTGTAAGGAACAGAGTACATCCACTAGAACGCAATTCCCCAGTATCTGCCCTCATGGGATCCGTATTATTGCAAAGCCAGGACTCCAGGTACGGCAGGACTTCAATTTAGGAGACATCCCTTATCCTAAAACGGACCCTGCCTTTGTGTTTCTCTTAGTCTGCATCCATTCCTTTATCCCAGGTGGTCTGTTCAGGGGAGATTAGTTCAAGGGAAAGTGCCATGGCCTGAATTGTTTCCTGAAATTCACGTTGATGCCCTGGCATCTAATGTGACTATATTTAGGAGTTAGGAGTCTTTTAAGGGGCAATTAAGGGTAGGGTCCTAGTCAGAGTGATTAGCGGCCTAAATGGAGAGGAAGAGAACGGTCTCTCTCCCCCCGCCTTGTGAGAACGCAGGGGCAAGATGGCCGCCGGGAAGCCAGGACGCGGGCCCTTCACAGGAACGGACGACGCCGGCGCCGCGGCCGTGCGCCTTCAGACTCCAGACTGTAAGAAAATAAATTTCTGTTGTTTAAACCACCCGATCTGTGGTATTTTGTTACGGCAGTCTGACCAGACTAAGACAGAAAACACATTCATTCCCGACACATATCTGCGCTCAGATGACAGGACGATTCTTTACTATTTCATTTGGTTTCCTCTCAGACTAGAGTGTTTTTGCAGCCAGGATGGTGACAGACCCTCACGGAGGTTTTCTGAAGACAGTGTTCAGGCTGCCTTTGCTCACCATCCTGCACTCATTTGTCAAACTCCTTAGAATAAAGAGGGGCTCTGTGGCTAAAAAGGAACAAGCGAGCATAAAGCCCCTGCTTGAAATCTCAACAATCTTGATGAGAACCAAACTTAGTTATTAAGGAAATAGTAGTCACCATATATACAAAATTCAAACATTTCTTGCATATATATCCATTTTATCCTACAAAATTTAAATCCTCTAGTTATTCAACTTATATCTCAAGTTCTGCCATGGCTGTTTTAGTGTGTGTGAGATACAGAAGAGACTCAAATGACTATATATGTGTGTCTGAAGGGAAAAGGCAGAGATTTCTTTGAATTTGAATTTGGAAAAAGGAGGTTATTATTTACCAATGTATCTAAATATGTATAAATGTGAGTAGATCACCCAGGATAAGTATGATAAAGACCAAATTTTCAATTTGAAAATTAAATTCTGGAGGTATTATAAAATTCATAATAAGTCAATTACTATTTTTAAGCTATTCCAAATATCAGAGCAAATGGACAGAGAGAAAGTGTACAAAGTATATGGTAGAAAATCTATATGCCTTTAAATCCTGACATAAAAGAAATTAAAAATAAAAGCAAACCCTTTCAAGTTTCATCACATTAGGATTAACTTCCCATGTTTACACACATATTCATTCATCATTTATTTTAAGTACCTACTACATACCAGTCACCTTGCCAGACTTTGGGCATGAAAATTATGCAAAGATGGCATCCCTCCCTGACTTAAGATTTTCTATACACAAAAATAGCCCAATAACTCTGAGATTTGGTAAATTGGAAATTTTGACTCAAAAGAGCCACAGAGATATTGCTATGAAATTCATTCTGCTGTAGTTTTTACAATTGATTTCTCTAAACATATAACCTGTTATGAAAATCAGAAAGCAGATACTTCATTTAACTGAAAAAGTAAAATGTAATAGATTATTTTGGCTCCAAAAGCAAACTTAAGACTGTCTCATGAAGATTTTGTCCCCTACAAATACCAGTATAGAAACTATACAAGTCACTACAGCAGCACTTCTCCAGAGTAACCAGGATGCTCTGCCTCCAGAGATGATCTTTCCCTGTTGAATTCATGAATAGGGATAAACACAGAGGGAAGCTAGAAGGAATGAAGCAGGATGACTCTTCTTTTCTCCACACTCTCTTTTCCTTTTCCTCTGTAGATTGGGGTCAGGGAGATTTGTTTCTGTGAACAGCACTGGAGACTACTTCATGGATATAAGGGGCTTCCCTGGGAGCTCAGCTGGTAAAGAATCTGCCTGTAATGTAGGAAACCCTGGTTCAGTTCCTGGGTCTGGAAGATCTGCTGGAGAAGGACAAGGCTATACCCTCCAGTATCCTGGCTGGAGAACCCCCTTCTCTATACAGTGCATGGGGTCGCAAAGAGTCGGACACAATTGAGCGACGTTTACTTCCGCGGGTATATGTGGTTTATGCGCAACATCTACTTAGACTTCAACTTCTCTCCTCAGTTTTGCTTCTCCGTTTGCTTCTCTAACCAGCTCACTTCTTAGACGGACAGACAGACCTTTAGTAGGTACTTCCCTGGTTTGAATGCAGTTTTTATCATCAATATGTTAATCTAATGAAGTGCATACTTTAACAATGCATTCTGCTCCATTGTGATAAAATCGTCATGAATATAGAATGCTAGATGATTTAGGCATTTGTTACATATCTAAATGTTGTACTAATGGATTTTTATGTGATTTCTATCCCAATACTGTAGGCACATTTATCAGATCAACACTTCGATGATTTAATCTAATTTTGCCAAAATCAAGGCTATATGTCATGTAGGTTCAGACAGACCCATTAAACTTGAGTTTTTTAGTTCTTCAGTGTCCATCCAAACTTCTTATCTCATTTTGGACCCCAAATTCCTCAGTCTTGGCTTTGCTCCATTTAGTTCTCATAATCCTCACCACAAACATAGATAAGTTATGAGCTGTTCACCGAAGAGCCTAATTTTCCTGTTCTCCTTGGAACATTTTTGGGGCCTGCTTTTCCACTATGTGATAAGGCAATATGCAGGGAAATGGTTAGCAGGGTGATATACAGGGGCAGGATAGGCTCTGGATTGTAATTTACAAGTTTCTGATTGACATGATTATTTGGCTTATCTTTTGCAGATTTGGATGGTAAAAAACATTTCATCATTGTAAAGCTGACACTGAAGAAAAGAGTTCAGGAAATAGATATGTCAGGTTCTGGTCTTCCCTTTGTTACTATCTATATGGGAAAAATCTATTTGGGAAAAATCAGATCATCTTTGTGCATCCTCATTTGTATTTAGTGCTTCTAGACTATAAAAATGATAAGCTGTACTTTTCTTCTTCTTTCCATTTTTCAAGAACATTTAGAATGAGCCAACCCTCATAGTCAAAGTTTTATAGCAATTTAGAGATTCATTTGGCACTCTATGTGGAAATAGTCAGCTGGTATATCATTGTTCATTTTGTTCACTAGTTGGTAAGGCATTGTTGTTCAGTTGCTAGGTCATGTCCAACTATTTGCAAAGCCATGGACTGCAGCTTGCAATGCTTCCCTGTCCTTCACTATCTCCCAGAGTTTGCTCAAACTCATGTCTGCTGAATCGGTGATACTATTTAACCATCTCATCCTCTGTCACCCTCTTCTCCTTTTGCCTTCAATCTTTCCCAGCATCAGGGTCTTTTCCAATGAGTCAGTTCTTATCAGGTGCCCAAAGTATTGGAACTACAGCATCAGTTCTTTCAATGAATGTTCAGGGTTGATTTCCTTTAGGATTGAATGGTTTCTTCTTGCAGTCCAAGGGACTCTCAAGAGTCTTCTCCAGTACAACAATTTGAAGGCATCACTTCTTTGGTGCTCAGTCTTCTTTATGGTCCAACTCTCACATCTGTACATGGCTACTGGAAAAACCAGAGCTTTGACTATGTGGATCTTTGTCAGCAAAGTGAGTTCTTTGCTTTTTAATATGCTAAGTTTGTCATATCTTTCCTCCCAAGGAGCAAGCATCTTCTAATTTCACATCTGCAGTCATGGTCCACAGTGATTTTGGAGCCTAAGAAAATAAAATCTACCACTGTTTCCATTTTTTCCCTTTCTATTTGCCATGAAGTGATAGGACCAGGTGCCATGAGCTTAGTTATTTAAATGCTGAGTTTTAAGCCAGCTTTTTCACTCTCCTCTTTCACTCTTATCAAGAGGCTCTTCAGTTTCTCTTCACTTTTTGCCATTAGAGTGGTATCATCTGCATATCTGAGATTGCTGATATTACTCCTGGCAACCTTGATTCCAGCCTGTAATTCATCCAGAGCAGCATTTCACATGATGTACTCTGCATAGAAATTAAAGAAACAAGGTGACAATATACAGTCTTCATGTACTCCTTTCCCAATTTTAAACCAGTCCATTGTTCCATGTCTGGTTCTGTTGCTTCTTGAACCGCATACAGGTTTCTCAGGAGATGGTAAGATGGTCTGGTATTCCCATCTCTTTAAGAATTTTCCACAGTTTGTTCTGATCCACACAGGCAAAGGCTTTAGTGTAGCCTCCTTGCTTTCTCTATGATCCAGTGAATGTTGGCAATTTGATCTTTGGTTCCTCTGCCTTATGTAAACCCAGCTTGTACATCTGGAAGTTCTTGGTTCACATACTGCTGAAGCTTAGTTTGAAGAATTTTGGGCATGCTGTTACACAAATCCTTGAAGAGTTTGCTATAAACAACAATATAGATTTTAAATAGAACATGAAAAAAGTTAGATCTTCAGACATTCCTTATGGTTTGTCTTATAGTTGACTCTAGTATAACTACTGAGTTGTCTTTCTTCATATGAATCATTTAGAACTGTATTTTTGTTTTCATTCTTCAGCCATCTCAATCAAGTGGAACAAAATCTCGGTATGAGTTGTCACATCAAAGATATTTGATGGTATTGAGTCATCTTCATTTTACCATTTTTACTGCTTACATTAAGTATAGATATAACAAGACTCTCAGGGGAGAATTTGTCTATAATTTGTTATAAGCTAGCATTTACTTTATTGTTTTCCTTCCCTTGTTTTATTACAGTACAAAGAATAAACCACCGTGGAGAGCTCTGGTATCTTTGATATTCAAAATTTAAAACTGAGGTGACAAGAAAATTATTTTTTGTGTATATTTAAATGTTACTGCATAATTAATGCATTCTAGAGAAAAAAAGGAATATAAAACATGTACATTAGAATATTTAACTAATGCTCTTATTGTGGTAAAAACCAAGCTTTCAATAATTATTTTCTTTGTAAAAGAGAAAGAAAAGAAATCCAAGCATTACTACTCTTGAATTATAAAACAACAAACTATCTCTTTCTCTGTGGCTTTCATCCATATAATTTACAGTACAAATGCAATTTTTGGTTCACAAATGCTTCTATATTGAGAGCTGTGTGAAAAATAGAATGCCTAGTTCCAATTTTCTTGCCAAAGAAAACAAAATCCTTCCCCATCTTCTGTATTATGTAAGTGCCAATAACGCCTCTTTGATGGTAGCTTTGTGTTTCATTGTGTTTTTGCTTTTAATTAAGATATATTGGGTAAAATAGTGCTTCATTGTATTCTACAGAATACTGAAGCGTGGGCTAATTACAGCCTTCAATGGGATTCAGTATAGACCTCATGTTACTGTCTCATTCCCATTTTTTAGTGTTTAGCAAAGTATTCTGATGTTATATTTTCTCTTGGGATTTTCTTTTTAGCTTCTCTTCATCCAAATGAAAAGTAGTGACCCCTACCTAAAATGTTAATGAAATGGCTACCTCATTTGTTATAAAGTTTTTATTTAAAAATATCCTTACCATTCTGGATGCCAAAACTCAATTTTGCCCCATATGGCCCTTTTCACAACACTCGTTTTTAGAGGGCATAATTTTCAAAGAAGGCAGAATTCAAAGTTAGCAGGTTGGGAGCCAGACAAATACGGAAGAAATGTCACCCTCATCTTTATTTAAACCTGATTAACCTTTTTAATTTAGTCATTAAGTTTTATTGTAAATGAACCAAATACAGTCATAAGTTGTGGAAAGAGAAAATAACACGTTTGTGAGAGAGAGTCGCTCAGTCGTGTCTGACTCTTTGTGACCCCATGGATTATAGCCCGCCAGGCTCCTCTGTCCATGTAATTCTCCAGACAAGAATATTGGAGTTGGTTGCCATTTCCTTCTTCAGTAATAAATTTAGACATTTAATATAAAGGCAAAATCTCTAGAACATCTAGGCAAAGATAAAATGGTAGGTTGTTCACTGCAAACCAATTAATAAATGGAAAATAATATTATCCATATTGAGATTGCAATTTACCAAGATGCCAATCTATTTTAGAATTTGCAAAATTGTGATAAAACTCAAGTAATCCTGGCATCTGTCTTTCTAAGAAACTGATTAAGTACTTAGTTGACTTGAAAAAATGACTACTGGGACTATTCCATTGAGGTTTCTTTAATTCCTGAGCATGGAGTATGACTGGGGTGGGAAATGAGGTGGCCAAAGGACAATTTTATCTCTTTTTATATGGCCTTAGTGACATATCATCTCCAAATATATGAAATAAACAGTATGTTTCAGGAAAAATATCCATTGAAACAAAAGCAGCATTTCAGTGGAATGCTATAAGTGACTATGAACGTTTCTCATTTATGTTATTTCTCTGGCCCTTTAGTTTCTAGATGCCTGCAATTTCTTTTGTCGTGAATTTTCTGCAAACATTATTAGCGTTCGTACAAGTATCTAATCTTTTGTTGAACTACACTGGATTAAAATGGTAATTGTAATTATTGTAATTGTCATTTTCATTCTGCATGCTAAATACAATAGAGTGTATTAAATTATTGCCTGAAAATGCATAATGTTTAATAATGTATTTTGAAAGCTGGTTTTGCCAACAGCAATAATAGTGGTATGCAATTATATATGTTATGGAGTGCTTACTATATGTACTGGCCAGACTATCTCCTCAAATTCTTACAACCACCATATGGTATCAGATGGATACGAGTGACTTGTTATTTTGTTCCCAGATGATAGGGTACTATGTGCCTTTCATACAATTTCGCATTTAATATTTACATCATCTCCCCCTCCTCAAGGAAGCAGAGGTTTTACAAATGAGGAAACTGAAGGTTTGAAAGTAGTATATGGTAACTTGATTAGCAGACCCATGCAGCTCGGTTTCAGAGCCTGTGGTCTCATCCTCTAAACAATACTGTCTTTCTTATGGATAAGGCTTTGCCTAAGAGACTGAAAGACTGGTCTTGCAGCTCTCTTCCTGTAGAGTTCTGCGAAGGCAACAGTGCTACCTGACAATGCACACAGATGGTTTGGCCAGTCCACGTGGGACTGGCCGCAGAGCGCTGTGTACACAACAGATGCTTGTGTCAACGGCGTTTCCCTAGGCTTGTTTCAGCAGCTCAGTTAGATTAAACCCTCTTGACTCAAAGGAAAGATTACGTCCTCTCAGGGCAGGGGTGGGGAAGGAGAGAGTTGGGACTGGTTGAACTGTGAGAGTAGCATCGACATAGATGCACAGCCATGAGTGAAACAGATAGCTAGCGGGAAGCCGCTGTAGGCTGGGGACCTCGCTCCGTGCTCTGTGATGACTTGGAGGGGAGGGGAGGGGAG
>CM035271.1:100493314-100547743 GCA_020226075.1 Hydropotes inermis | reverse complement strand
GGTAGGGGAGGGGCAGGCGGGGCGGGGTAGGGGAGGGGCAGGCGGGGCGGGGCGGGAGGGTAGGGGAGGGGGGGGTGGGAGCAGGGCGGGGAAGGGGAGGGGTGGGGCGGGGAGCAGAGGGGAGGGGTGGGGCAGGGCGGGGCAGGGTAGGGGAGGGGTGGGGAGGGGGGTGGTGGGAGCGGGGGCCTTGCTGATCCAGTTCTCCGTGCCCATTGCCTTGCCGTTCACGCCGTCCACACTGCTGGCTGAACCCGGGGCAGGCAGGCTGGCCCGAGCTAGGAGGAAGGCCCGGCGCTGCGGTACCGCAGACACGTTTATTCTGTCCTGGCTGGGGCAGCAGCATAGCAGCACTCCCTCCTGGCCGGCCCAACGGACCCAGCCGGGATGCAGCAGTGAACGCTTCCCCTCTCCGGGTGGAGCTCACGAATCCTCACAGCAGGAAGTATCTCGTGACTGAGCAAGTACCTCATGTCGCGCATGCACAGTGCTATAAATGAGCTCAGCTCTTACACAGTCGTTAACCACAGACACGGGGCGAGGCAGCCTGAACATGCCATCTTGGCTAATTCTCCCCACGGTGGGACTCGAGACAAGGCGGGCGCACTAAGCCACTTCCGCGGTGTCCAGCTCTTTGGGACCCTATGGACTAGAGCCGGCCAGGCTTCTCTGTCCCTGAGATTCTCCAAGCAAGAGTAACGGGGTGGGTTCCAGGGGATCTTCCTGACCCAGGGATTGAGCCGCATCTCTTATGCCTCCTGCACTGGCAGGCGGATTCTCTACCTCTAGCGCCCCTGGGAAGCTCTTGTGTGCATATAGCTAATCCACCTTTTTGTGCAGTGGAAGCCAACACAGCATTGTAAAGCAATCATCCTCCGGTGAGAACCATTTTCTTAAGAAGATTATGTCCTTAAGGTAGGCTTCAGGCTCTGTGTAATCTGGATTCCTGTTCCCTCCTTGACCTCATCTCCTACTCCTCTTCCTCTGCACATGGCGCTTTAGCCGCTTTGCCATGTTGTATTTTGTTCAGTTCACCAGGGATGCTCTTCAACTTCAAATATACCCCTTGCCTGGGATGCACTCACCCCAGGGATTTATGTGATTATCTCCTGCACAACTTCCATGTATTCCCACAATTTCAAGTCTTGATGACCTACTCTGCAACCTATTTATAGTTCAGCTTTCTGAACTTTCAGCCTGGCAGTTCCCATCCCCTTTACCCTGTTTTAATTTTTTTCCTCCACTGGCATACTAGGTAATCTACTTATTTGTTGTCTACCTTCCCTGTTCAACATTAGGATTCTTTGTTGTTCTCTGATATGCCCCAAAGTCCTTAAAATGATGGCCAACGGTTGGTAGTTACTCCGCAAATATTGTTAAGTGGAAGAATGGGGAGAGCACCAACATTTCTGAGCACAGTAGAGCTCAGTTACTTTAGAAAAGGCAGAGGAACCAGAGATCCAGTTGCCAACACGCACTGGATCATAGAGAAAGCAAGGGAATTCGGGAAAAACTCCTACCTTTATTTCATCGACTACACTAGAGCCTTTGACCGTGTGCATCATAACAAACTGTGGAAAGCTCTTAAAGACACGGGGATATCAGACCAATTTACCAGTCTCCTTAGAAGCCTGTATGGAACAACTGACTGGGACGCAGGATTGAGAAAGGGGTATGACAGGGCCGTCTGTTGTCACCCCGTTTATTTAGCCTACACGCTGAGCACCTCATGAGAAATGCCGGGCTGGATGAGTTACCCGCTGGAATCAAGATAGGTGGGAGAAACGTCAACACCTGATATGCAGATGATACCATTCTAATGGCAGAACACGAAGAGGAACTAAAGAGCACCTTGATGAGGGTGAAGGAGAAGTGGGAAAAAGCCGGCTTAAAAGTAAATATTAAAAAAAGAAGAATCTAAGCTCATGGCATCCGGACCCATTACTTCATGGCAAACAGAAGGGGAGAAGGGGGAAATAATGACAGATTTCCTCTACTTTGCCTCTATGCTCACTGAGGATGGGGACTGCAGCCTTGAAATCAGAAGATGTTTGCTCCTCGGCAGGAAAGCTATGACAAACATAGACAGTGCTTTGAAAAGCAGAAACATTGCTCTGCTGATGAAGGTTCATATAGTCAAGGCTCTGGTCGTCCCAGTGGTCACAAACATTTGTGAGAGCTGGACCATAAAGAAGGCAGAGCGCCAAAGAATTGATGCCTTTGAACTGACCCAGGGATTGAACCCTGGGTGGTGCTGGAGAAGACTCTGGAGAGTCCCCTGGACAGCGAGGAGATCAAACCAGTCAATCTTAAGGGAAAGCAACCCTGAATGCTCATTGGAAGGACTGATGTTGAAGCTGAAGCTCCAGTATCTTGGTCACCTGATATGAACAGCCCACTCATTGGAAAGGTCTCTGATGCTGAGAAAGATTGAGGGCAGAAGGAGAAGAGGACATCAGAGGACGAGATGGCTGGATGGCATCACCATGGCAATGGACATGAATTTGGGCAAATTTTAGGAGATGGTGAGGGACAGGGAGGCCTGGTATGCTGCAGTCCATGGGGTCACAAAGAGTCAGACACACCGGGGCAACTGAACAACAAGAGTTCAGTGAGTCACAGTATGTATTTCTGAATATGAATCTATGGCAATTCATGGTTTCTGAAATAATCAGATATTTCTATATGATAAAGGTAGAAGTTGAAGGTTGGGTGGGATTTCTGGATAGGCAAAGTGTCTTAGACAATGTGGGCTGCTCTAATAGAATATCATAGACCAGGCAGCTTAAAGAACAAACAATTGTTTTTCACAGTTCTGGAGGATGGAAACCTGAGATCAGAGTGCCAACGTGGTCAGATTCCTGGTAAAGGCCCTCTTCCTAATTTGTAGACTGTCCTTTTCTCTTTCTGACTGGTGAAGAGACAGAAATGGCTGGTTCTCTTCCTCTCCTCACCCAATCATGAGGCCTTTATGCTCCTGACCTAAATAGTTCCCAAAGGCCCAAAGGCCAGGACATCAGGGTTTCAGCATAATGAACCTGGGGAGACACAAACATCTGTTTCATTGCACAGTGAGTTGAGAACAAGCGCAGAGTCAGGAACAGAGCAGATGACTGCTCCTTAGAGGTTCTCCTGAGCAACAGGCTGCGGGCCAGGTTTAGGGAGACACCCACTTCTCTCAAGGTCTTTCATTTAATAAATATTTACCGAGCCCTTGCTATGTGTCAGAGACTTCTCTAGGGGCTCAGCGTTGCTCAGTGAACAAAACAGACAAAATCTCTGTCCTCACGGAGCGAACAGTGAGCTGAGGAGAACAGAAATACTGTGAAAACAAGTAGCTAAATTCTACCAGGACAGGATGCAACGTTAGTTATGTTCAAACAGGAATATGTATGTATGAGATCTGCCTCACTGGAAGTCTATCTGTCCCCTTTATGCCATGTGACTTAGAATTTAGATGCTTATCTACTGGGAGGACTCACTCCTAGCCTGTAGGTGGTCTCTGAGAGTTCATATGTTGATGCTATCCTCAACTATTACTTATGTTTATCAGGCAATGCAACCATTGTTTTCCATTACTTGACATCATTTATGGATTCATTTAAATACAGTATTTTCATTTATTTTAGAAATAAGGACATACTATACCCTTGACGCAAAATTGTAGAGAAAAGAGTTATGTGGACCTAAAAATACTATACTGCCCTCCATGGCACTATCTTCATGTGCATTTGGCCGGGGCTGATTGATTGGTTTTCTATAATTATCACTCACCCCTTGCTGCTCTATGCTAGAGTTTGGCAGATGGAAAAGTAACAGTCCATGGAGAACACCCTTATACCTCAGGGGTCTGCCAAACTACTATGTAACTCAGAGAGCCCTCAAGAGGCTCTCAGAGAAAATATTCAAACCAAGCTTTAATAAGGAAACAAGTCTTCCCCTCCCTCAGTCACAAAAGGGGGTCTGCGATCGTTGTGTGGGAGTGCATGTGTGTGTGGTCGCTTCAGTCCTGTCCGGCTCTCTGCAGGAGAGAATCCCCTGCAGGGCTTCCCAGTGGACTGTAGCCTGTGAGATTTTCCAGGCAAGCGTATCGGCATGGGTTGCCATGTCCTCCTTCAGAGGATCTTTCCGACCCAGGGATAGGAAAAAACCATGTGCGTTATGGCCGACTAGGGGAGTCCTTTTTATTTTACACGGAGTTTTTCTTGATCCCCTTGCCTCTGTGTGCTGTGTCTTACACTGCAGACATCAGTATTACCCCTGCCTCAGTGATGGGCTGAGGGTTTAAAGTTTCACATGGTAAAATGAGTCGCTTTCTTCTGGTCATTTGAATGGCACTTGCTTCTGGCTGTAAAACAAACGGATAAGCCAAAAACTATTCAGCAGATACCATGGAATATTTTCTTTGGTCATTCATTTACCTCTACTGCTGCTGCAAGTCAGCTCAGTTCTAATTTGATAACTTTATGTCTATTATTTCAGCAGTTTCCTAACAATAATTGTGTGGGAAATTATTCACTTCACATATAATACAAAATGTGCTGATTATTTAACTTTTCATTTCAGTTGTAAAAATCAGCAACAATTTAAACATTTTTAAACCATGAAAAATTTTAAATTTAAAAATTCTTTCTAGCTAAAGAACATGGCTTAAAATATTGTTATAAAGTTAATGCATTAAAAAAAATCTGTTTATTTTGTACTTGTGGAATTATTAACATGGGATAGGAAAAACAAAAGTTTTCTTCTGTTTGAAGAAAAATAGAATGATAGTTGAATATTCTGCAGTCTTTGATTTTTTGCCAGTTCCTACGTAGTGCATAATAACCTCTAATTAGATGCTTTGTAAGTTGTTGTTTAGTCACTAGGTCATGTCTGACTCTCTTGAAACCCTGTGGACTGTAGCCCGCCAGGCTCCTTTTTTCATGGGATTTCCCAGGCAAGAATACTGGAGCAGTAGGCATTTCCTTCTCCACGGGATCTTCCTGACCCAGGGATTGAACCTGAATCTCCTGCTTGGTAGGTGGATTCTTTATCACTGAGCTACCTGGGAAGCCCCACTTTATAAATAGATACATGAAGTTTAATTCATTTTTGAAATTATCTCGTCCATCTTCTAAAGAAGAATATACCTCTTACTATAATAGAATTTAGAGTGATACAACGATTGCTCCTATAGTCGACTTTAGGACTCTCTAGGTTTGTCAAGTGACAAGTCTTTGTAGAAAGTCCTGAAAGTAGTATATCTAGATATAAAATTGTACTGCATTTCATTTCAATCACAGTATCTTTACCTATAAAATAATTACTACATATCTATCTATATAAAGTATGGTGCTAAATGTCAGGACCCCAAATACAACTCTCCAAGGTCCTCATTCTAGGGCTGGTTTCAAAGCTAATGATACAGATCTTAACAAACGCTAGGGGAAACTGAAAGAGGGATAGAATTCTATGGGATGAGATAATAAGGGAAATTTTAAAGATGAAATGAGTCTTGACCTGCATCATGAAGAAAAGGCAGAGTTTAGCTGAGTATGGGAAAAAGGCATAAAAAATGAGCCAATACTAAGATCAGGACATACTCAAGAATATATTAAGGGATAACACATTGAACAGTTTTCCTTGAATAAGCTATTTAACTAGAGAAATGGTAAGAAGTGGGTAAATTTAGACTGTAGGAAATTTAGATTCAGTTCTGGAGAAAGATGGGGATTGTTGACTATTTTGATTACATAAAATAATATTTTATTGCATTATTTCTTTTACCATGAATATCTTTCTCTCACTGAGGTACTTGTTTCTATGATTAGAGTTCTAATCATAGAACTCTATGAAAAGGCTCATCTTTGTCTGCCTTTACATTTGATTTTCCACTTACCATTCACTTAACCTTTTAACTAGTTTTTTCTATACTTCATATTATTTGTTGCTACCAACTTGAAGACTTCATGGCTATTTTAGCTTGTCCAGTAAGGAACAAAGAGATAATGGGTATCTCTTTCCTGCAAAGAGAAGAATGACAAATTAAGCTGACACACATGAGCTTCCAAACAATGTTATTACATTATTTATTTTATTAAGTTTCACTTCAATGAAAAATTTCTTTCTCGGAGACTGAATGCATCTTTTGATGTCATAAGGAAAAGACAAAGAAACACAATCCAGCCAGAAGGTATGGAGTTTGATCTTTGGCTTTTCCAACCTCGTTGTGACCACTAACAAAATTTCATGTGTAGTCTCCAAAGTCATTTGGAGTTCACGAAATCAAGTTACCTCTCATGTTACCGTTTTACCTATCCCAACATGTTGATCTCCCTGCAAATATGTCATGATCAAATTTCCTATTGTTACCCTTGTCTGGAGAGAGATGTACACTGTATCCAATTCCTTCATCAGTTGGTACACATTAACATAATAAATGGCAGGTCCTTCCTTATGATCATGGGATAATGTTGCTATTAACCAGAATGTCTTCTTTTTAGCCAGACCTCAGGTGAACTATACTTCCTTTAAACAGTTACAAATTGAATTATTCTTTCCTTCCTTTTAGAGACTTAGTCTAAAAACCCGAGTCTGAGCACTTTCTTCTTCCTACCTTGAAAATTGCAATAATGTTCCAAAATGTGTCACTAAAAAAGGACAATTCCATAAGAAATTTGTGACTATCAGAGTTTAACAGGCTATTTTTATCCAAGGTGACGAATCTTTAATCAGCAAATGACAATTAGGCATTGTTTGGAGAATTTCAGTGTAGAGACACAATGTAACAGTGACTCCTTCTATCATCTTTCTTGGTTATTATGTGTAATCTGTTTTAGAACATTTATTAAGTCTTTTAGCTTCATTCAATGCCTACCTTGTTGAAGCATGCTTGAAATAATTGTGGGTACTTTATACTTTTTTTGATTTTATAATTAGTGACCCAGTAATCTGTAACTGTTATTTTGAATCCTTTAGACCTAGGAGTCCTGGACAATGTTAATGAAGAAACTGTGGATTTATGTTGGGCTCTATTTTCTCACCTACTTTAGTACTGCATCAATAACTGTGAAACATGACTTTGTTTCCTATTTGAATACTTTGTTTTCCTATTTGTAACCTACTTTTACCTGTAGTTACTATATGTTTCCTATGATTTTATATCAAATAATATACTCAGGAAGCAAACAAATAGCTAACATATCATAGTGTAATCCTAAAATACCCTTGGGTTATTATATAAAAACAATCTTGAGATAATAATAAAAAAATGAGTTAACATGTATTGAAAGATTAAGATGTTGTAGACACTATATTAAGCAATTTATAAACACTGTCTCATTTAACTTTCAAAACAACCTTAGGGTAGAAATTATAATTTTTTCCATCTTTAGAAAAAGGAATTTAGACAGAGAAGTTAGTATGGTCGACTAGAAAATAATTCCGAGTTGACTCGAAAATGGTTATTTACCAATTAATAATGATAATATTTCTATTAGCCAATTAATTTATAATATTAGTTAATAAAGTAACCAGTTAATCTTCAATTTATAAGGTTTGGATTTTATATTGTTTGCAAAAGAAAAAAGATAGTTTTCTATTAATTCTGTTTGACTCCTAGTAAAACACTTCTCATTCTCAAGTAGAAAAGAAAAATATTTATCTGGTGTTCCTGTAGAATTTTTAGTTTCTTAAGAGGAAAATCTCTGACCTAGACTGGATGTTCACTAAGGTCACGGATAACAAATGTGCCTGCCACACTAGAGTTGTGGAAGTAGGAAGTTTGTGCCTGGGAGAACATGGACTAGTCAGAGACAGCAAATAACAGGTACCGGAAAAGACACACTGCTGGTTTTGTCCCTTCCCCTTGCTCTCCAAAATTACTTTATGTGTCGGTGATAGTGCCCTTTAACAATGAGCTTGGGGATTAAGGAGTAACAGAAATCGTCCGTTTTACGTCTTTCATTATAAACTTCAGATATCCCCTTCTAACCAAATTCAGCCACCATAATTCTTCACAGAAGGTATTTCTTCTTAACATGACTTTACAGGAAATAATTTTAATCTCCTCTGCAGTGTTTTTAAAATTGAATATAAGCTTTTGTGGATTCCTTGAAAATATTTCTTGGATCTCCAGAAAGGAAAATCATATATTAAAAAACTGAATACCAAAGAAATTTCACAAAAAGATAAAGAGGGTATCTCTAAGCTAAGCAAGAATCATATGTTAATAAGTTAAAAAGTATTTACATTAGAGATAAAAATAATCTAAGTTTAATGATTTATATATGAAGTAGAAAAATAAATTATAATCTGCTTAGTTATTATGTTATTATAAGTCAGTCACCACAGTTTTAGCTTTATTTGGTGTTTAAAGACAGAATAAAAATATTTTTATCACTGACCTAGATATTGGTGAAGCTTAATTGAAGAAAAAAGGAAGCAAAAAAGCTATCTAAGTATTAGACTTGTTTAGTAAAACATTTAAGATAATATAGACAGACAGCGAAAGAGACTATATTCTGTTACTACTTAGAGAAGAACATAATGGCCCCCACGTTGCAGATCTGGGATGAGATACGCTGTCTTAGAATAGCTATTGAGGCTGATGTTGGCTTGCCAGGGCCAGTCTTAGCACCTCATTATCTAAGAGCTATGTATATGTATAACGGTGTCATAAAAGAGCTGTGGGTAAGATTATGACAAAAGGATTGAAGGAGGGATAGATAAAGCAAGGTTAAAGGTGCTAGCAACTTTTTCAGGTCCTAAAAAGCAAAGTAAAAATAAGAATGGTCTATAAATAAATCGCAAGTGAAGAGAGTAATTGCTAAACAAATCTGAAGGGATGATGGAGTAGAATTAAACTTGGGTGAATATTACATGTGGCAGAACCCCTTTGTAAATATGTAACAGATAGAACATATAACCTCCTGAGAAAAGCAGCCTCATCCTTGAAGCCCCCATGAATTCACACCCACCCCGCACAAAGACTGGTCTGTAGACAGAAGAGGTGAGCTCTCAGCCCCACCCACCGCATGCAAAGACCAAGCCACAGCTGCAGAGGGCACACAGCTCTCCCCTTTCCGGGAAGCCCAGCCCAGCGGGGTGAGTGGTCTCCCTCAGCCACAGCCCCTGCACAGCCGGTGGCCACACGCCACCCACACCAGTGAAATCCAGCGAGTGCCTGGCTTTGGAGGCCAGAGGAGATCACACTTCTGGACCACATGGAAAAAGCTGCTTCTAAACAGAACCACTCCCTCAGGACTGCAAAATGTAGATACTTCACCTGACATTTATAGGCAATCCCAGAGAGACTGGCAAATGAAGACAGAGGAATATGTTCCAATTCAAAGAACATGGTAAAACCCCAGGAAAATTACCTTAATGAAATGGAGGCTGCCTGATAAAGAACTCAAAATAGGAACTCAAAATATAGGTCGTAAAGATGCTCACTGATCTCAGAATAAGAATGGTGGAACACCCTAAGAGCTTCAACATAGAGGTAGAAAATATAAAAAATATATATGAAACATATATATGTAACTTTTATTTTATATATATATAACTGAAATGAAAAATACACCTGAGGGTTTTCACAACAGAATGGATGAAACAGAAGAAATCAGTGAGTTGAAAGACAAGCAATGGAAAATGCCCAGATAGCACAGCAAATGAAAGGATTAAAGGAAATGAGGATACTTCAAGGGACCTCTGGGAAAACATCAAGCTGATTACACTTGTATTACTGGAGTTCCAGAAGGAGAAGATAGAGAAAAGTGATAGAAAGATATTTAAAGAAATAATAGCCGAAAACTTCCTTAACCTTGGGAAGGAAAAAGACAACCATGTCCAAGAAGCCCAGGGAGTTCAAATAAGAGGAACCTAAATAGAAACCCATCAAGGCACATTATAACAAAAATGGGAAAATTTAAGGATAAGGAGAGAATCTTAAAAGCAGAAAGATAACGGCAACTTACACACAAGAGAAACCCCATAAGGATACAAGGAGATTTTTCACCAGAAGGTTTACAGGCCATAAAGGAGTGATGTGACATGTACAAAATGTTAAAAGTAAAAAGCAACCAAGAATACCATACCCACAAGGCTGCAATTCAGAATTGAAGGAGAGATTGAGTTCTACAGATAAGCAACAGTGGAAGAAATTCATCACCACTAACTTGGCCTTACAGGAATGTTAAAGGAATTTCTCTAAGCTAAAAAAGGCACTAATTAAGAATAAGAAAACACACTAAAGTAAAAACATCACCAGAAATTGGAAATGATAATGGAGTGAATTAATCATTTATAATCAAGTAGTAAGGGTAAAAGACAGAAACAAAGTTAATTATGAATATAATAACTAGTCAAGGAATACCCAAAATAAAAAGACAAATGTGTTTTCAAAATATAAAACATGGGGGGGGGTGTTAAATGTATAAAGCTTTGGTTTGTGTTCAAAATTAAGTCCCCATAAACTTAAAATAAACTGTTGTATATATGGGATGTTACACATGATGCTCAAGGCAACCACACAGATACAAACGTAGCAAATACACAAAAGAAAAAGCAAAGAGAAAAATCACAAACAGCACTGAAGAGAACAGCCAAGCCACAAGGGAGAAGAGAGAAAAAAAGGAAGAGAGAGAGGAACCCTATGAAAACCACCAGCAAACAATCAAGGAAATAGCAATGGAGCACACCTATCAGTAGCAACTGATGTAAAGGACTGAACAAGTCAATTGGGCCCTGTGGGCTGTAGCCCACCAGCTCCTCTGTCCTGGACTTTTCCAGGTAAGAATACTGGAGTGGGTTTCCATTGCCTACCCCTGGGGATCTTCCTGACCCAAAAAACAAATGCATGTCTCTTGCATCTCCTGGATTGGCAGACAGATGTTTTACCACGGCACCTCCTGGGAAGCCTCTACCCAATTGAAAGAAAAGGTAGTTAAATGGGTTTTAAAAAAATACATTCTATATACTGCCTTTAAAGAGACTCATTTAAAACCCAAAGACACTAACAGACTGAAAGTGAAGGAATAATATCTATCTATCTGTCTATCTATCATCTATCTATATACATATATCATGAAAATGAATATGGAAAGAAAGCTGAGGTAGCCATACTAACATCAGAAAAAAATGACTATAAAGAAAGATCCTAGCATAAAACAAAGAATAGCATTACATTAGGACAAAGATGTCAATCCAACAAGAGGATATAATATTTACAAACATTTATGTACCCAATAAAGAAGCACCTACATATAAGAAACAAGGCTTCCCTGGTTGCTTAGTGGTAAATAATCTGTCTGTAGTGCAGGAGTTGTGGTGTCAATACCTAAGTCAGGAGGATCCCCTGGAGAAGGAAATGGAAACCCACTCCAGTATTCTTGCCTGGAAAATCCCACGGACAGAGGAGCCTGGCAGGCTACAGGTCGCAAAAGAGTTGGACATGACTTAGTGACTAAACTACATCAAATATATAGTTAATATTAATAGAAATAAAGAAACCTAGAGATCAATACAATAATGACAGTGCACTTTAATACCTCACATCAAAGGATAGATCATCTAGACAGAAAATCAATAAGGAAACAGTAGTCTTAAGTGACATGTTAGACCTGATTGACTTAGAGTTTTCTTTAAGGAAATTTCATCCCAAAGCAGCAGAATACACATTCTTTTCAGGTGCACATGGAAGTTTCTGCCAGATAGACCACTCGTTAGGCTACAAAACAACTCTCAATAAACATAAGAAGATCAAAACCATATCAAGCTTCCTTTACAACCGCAAAAACTAGAAATCAGTTACATGAAGAAAATTAGAAAAGACACAAATATATGGAGGTTAAATAATATACTACAAAACAACTAATGGTTCACTGAAGAAGATCAAAGAGGAAAATAAAAAATACTGGAGAAAAATGAAAACAAAAACACAATGTTTTAAAACTGTGGGATAAAAGCAGTTTTAAGAGGGAAGTTTATAATGACATATAATGACATTCCTACCTCAGGAAACAAGAAAAAATCTCAACTAAAACTAAATTTGAGGGAACTAAGAAAAGATCATTAAATTGCAAATTAATCCCCCAGTAAAAAAAATTATTCCACATCTATCACAATGGAAATTATACTATCTGCTGAAAGCAATCTTGGTCAGGAATAGGTATTTGGGACTTTCTACATTCTGAAGAATAGTAAAGAAACAGAGGACATTTTTGGAATTTTCAAGTAAAGATGACAATTTACAAAAACTCACATATCTGGCTATATTTAGGAATATGTTAAACTGTGAAAACACCATTTTGAGGAAAAAGAGCACGCTCCAAAATGACATATTCAGTAAGGAAATGTACATGAAGTTTAAAGTAACATTTTAAAATTTAATTGATGTTTAAATAAATAATAAAAACAAATAAGAATGGGCATGAAAAATACTAAAATTAATTCTGCCTGGAGTGGGAATTAAAGGAATAGAATTAGTAAGTTGTACACAATGTTCTTTGATGGTAATATTTATTTCTTTAAAAAGTGATGTAAATGAATATGAAATCATGCCAAGGTTTTTCTAAAGGAAGCTGTGTGTACATGGATAAAATAAACACTAAGTTTTCATTAACTTCTTATTTTGATGTAAAATTTGAAATATTTCATGAAAAATACTAAATAGATAAACATCAATTATGACCCTCGCTCATTTAATTACAAAAAGAGGAAGGTAGAAACACAACTATTCACACACACACAGACACATTCAAGGATATATTAATATAACCAGCAGAAAGAGAATTCTCAAATTATTTGCCAAGAAAAAAACATTAAAAAACTCTTTTAACCTTATTTCTCTTACTTCTTTTCTTCCCTTTAGTATAGAGATGATAAAAGAAGAAGATAAAAATATAAGTCTCTAAATCCATTTATTTCCCTGGAAGTGCTACTTTAACTTTCCATAATATGTTTTGATAATATTCTATTATCATCCATTTTGAAATGCTTTCTAATTTGCTTTGTGATCTGTCCCTCTCTCTCTCTTTCTTCTCTTTTCTCTCTTCTCTCTCTCTTTCATATATTTGGAGGTTTTAAAAAATTATATAATTCTTATTGATTTCTAATTAAATTAATTGTAATCAGATAGCATACTCAGTTTTATTTCAGTCCAATGATATTTAATCAAGACTTGTTTTATGGACCATCTTTACATATTGCTTGTTGAAAGTTCTATTTGGACATGATAACAATTAATGAATGTCATGCTCTTTAAATGTCAATTATGATAAATTGGTTGATAGAATTGCTCAAATCCTCTTTGCCTTTACTAATTTTTTCAAATCTTATGTTTTACCAAATACAGGAAGAGGGATGTCAATAATGGTATCTATGATTGTGGATTTGTCTATTTCTTCCTTTAGGTTTATAAACTTTTTGCAATGTATAATCCAAAGTTCTGTATTATGTTATATATTCTCAAAAAGATAACCTTCTAAATTACTAGGGGCACACAATTCTAATGTATTATTGGTGAATTGATCCTTCTATCATTAGGAAATACTTTACATTTAAAAAACATATTCTTTGATTTGAGGGTTTTTTTGGAATGATCTAGTGATATTTTTCTTGAGTTTATGATTTGCATGGTATATCTCCTTTTAAAAAAATCCTCTATTTTATTACACTGGAACACTGCCAGTGATTTTTTTTCTTTTCATGTAGTTGGATTGTGTCTTATTGTGCAGTGGAGTTTGATTCTGGTGCATATATGCTCCCATTAAGATTGTAAGACGTAGGTCGCCTGGTGTTTAAAAAGAGAAGGTGGTCTGTTTAAGAAAAAAGTTTTCTTCACTATCTGTCAAAAGCTTAAGGTTTCCTCCTTCCAAGCCTGGTCTCTTGGGTTCATGGTGCTCCCCACCACCCACCTCCATACTCTGCAACAACACCCTCCCCACCCATGGCATCTGTTGCTTTGCAGACTGTCCACCATTCCCTCCACACATTTCAGCTTGCTTCCTGGACACCACTGAGGACACCGATTTCATTAAGATTGCACAAGACATGTGCAAAAAATATTAGTGTTTAGTTTGATTTGACAACCTTTCATATAGTGCAATGTAAATCTTAGCCATTCTTCTTCTTGCCTCATTCTTGATTAAAAACTCTAGTATGAAATTAGAAATAGTCCTTATATCATTTTTGGTTTGGGGTAAATGAAGGAAAAGTGTTTCTATTGGCCTCAGCCTAGCTACCTTTTTTATTCTTTTGCCCCATGAATTCAGTCTTCTGTCTCTTAATAGACAGTTAAGTAAGTCCACTTGATCAGGGCATTCTGAAATCTACTATGTCTGTGGGTTTCTTTTCTGTTGTTGCTTTGTTTGAACAAGATTTTTATTTCAGAACAGAACTAGATTCATATGCAAATTGAAAGACAGTATAGTTACCATAAAACCCTCACCCCAGCTTTTCCTATTACCATTTTTTATTAGTATGATCTATTTATCATAAATATTGAACTCATGTTGGTACATTAACTAATAAATTCTATCTTCTTCTCAGTTTTTCTTTAATTTTTCCTTTCTTTCCTTTTTCTGTTCCAGAATTCCAGCTAGAAAAGCACATTACTTTTAATAGACATGTCTCCTTAGTCTCCTCTTGGTTGTGACAGTTTGTTAGATTTTTCTTATTTTGATGGCCTTGACAGTTTTGAGGATTACTGGTCAGTCATTCTGCAGAATGCCCCTTAGCTGGGATTTGTCTGAAGTTTTTCTCACGATTTGGCTGTGATTATGGGTTTTCGGCAGGAAAACTACAGAAGAAATGTGCCACTTTTATTGCATTATATCAAAAGTACATGCTATCAACAGAATTTATCACCACTGATGTTGACCTTCATCACCTGCTGATGTGACATTTGTCAGGGTTCTCCCTTATAAAGCTCCTCTTTTTCTCCCCTCTCCACATTTCCATCTGTGTTCTTTGGAAAGAGGTCACCGTGGTCAGCCCACACCTACAGTGGGTTGCTACTGTACACATTCCTTGGTGGAGTATCTATGTGATTTATTTGCAAATACCTGAATCAGAGTCCTGTTTCTTCTCTCCTATTTGTCTATTTATTTATATTAGTACGGACTCCAGAATATTTATCTTATGCTATTTTAATCCTCCACAAATAGTATCTAGCAATTAGTCAAAACTAAGCTTGACATGTTCCCAGTGTGAATTACAGCACTATCCAGCTAAACAGATCTTGATTATATCTCCAAGATGCTCCTGACTCTCCAGATTTGGGGATGGGTTTGCTCTAATTGTTCCATGAAAAATAACTGATATTCAATTTGTCTGGCTTTTTTTTTTAAAGTAAGAATGAAAGTGATAATTTCTAAGTATCTTTTCTGTTGGAACTGAAATTGGAATGTGGTAAATCTTTTTTTCACAATATAGTTCTTTTCAGCTGGTTTTTATATTTATTTATGTATTTGTTTTTGGGTTTTATATTTGAAGTTGTGTTGGGTCTTGGTTTTTAGCCAGTATGAGAATCTATGTCCTGTGTTTACTCTACCACATTATATAATTACTGTTATAATAGGGCTTAATTTTTTCTTTTTTATCATGCTATGGGCTTTTGATACATTTTTCCTTCATTTCCTTTGCCCCTTGCTTTCTTTCCTGACTTCAGTGTGAAGTGCTTATCTTCTTAGTTTTCAAATTTATGTCGTGGTTATAAATGTTTAGTTATAGCATTTTGTGCCATATTATTAGTGTTTCTCTAGTGTTGTATTTTTAAACTTCCCTTAAAATAATATTATGCCTTTTCACAAACAGTATGAAGATTTTATAACAGTATATCCCTTCCTTTACTAGTTATAAACCCCACAGTCCATTACATAAATTATCTTTTATTTGTAATAGCTATAGTCATGTTAGTTTAAATCTATCCTTTTATGTGATATTATATAGTATTATGTAATATTTTGCTATATATTAGCTTTTGTACCTATCTTCATTCATTTCTTAGGAGAAAGTATTCAGGATTCAATTTACTATTATTTCCCTTCAGGTTAAAGAACTCATAATAGTGAAGGTCTTCTGGAGACAAATTCTTTTATCTTTGCCATTGCAAAAATGTCTTGGAGGAAGATGAAGAGTGCAGAGTAGGAAGAATTAGTGCTCAGCTTCACCCATGAACACATAAAAAATACATCCGCATCTCCATGTGGAACAGTTCTCACTGAAAACAACCTGGAGCCTAGGATAAAGTCTCTTTTAAGACCAAAGTCATAAAGATCCGTATGGAGGCATGCAGGACGGGAGGAGAAGCGATCAGGTCCGGACCGGGGACCTCAGAGGCTCAGGGCTTCTTCCTGGGAGTGAGAGATTTAAGCCACATATTGGGTAGGCCAGCCCGGGGGTCTGACACTGGGAAAATGAGTTGCCTCAGCTGGTTTGAAAACCCGCGAGGACTTAGCAGAGAGCTGTAAGAAACCTAGACTCCGCCATGAAGAGCACACAGCCTCGCTTACTGCCAGGAGCAGGGGGAGGAAGGAGGCTGCAGACCTGGGTCCGTGACCGATGTCCCGGGGCTGCCCGCAGGTCCCGGCTTGCGCTGGGCGCCCGCCCAGCCACGCCCGCTCCCGGGCAGCCGCCCACGAGGCGGAGGCCGGGGAGGCTGCTGCTGGGGGCGGCGTGCTCCTGGGGGGCGCGGCCAGCTGGATCTCGCCCCGTCTCAGCACAGCCAGCGTGCCCGTCGCGGGCACCCATCTGGAGGGCGCCTTGGGAGCGGCCTGCGGATCACACCGCCGTGTGACCCGGCCTGCACCACCGCACCCGCTCCGCCAGCTGCGGCCAAGTGGCTCTTGCTTGAGGGTGCACGCATATGCAGAGGAAGCAGACCCCGCCTGGATCTGGCCCTGCCTCTGAGCAAAGCCAGGGCAGCCGTTCGTTGACAGTGAGCGCACAGAGGCAGTGGACTGGAAACAGCCCGGGTCCGACCGGCCGGCTGGGACTGTTTCCGCGCGAACCTGCCTGCCCTGGGTGCCCGCTGCACTGCCATCCGCCCCGCGCGGCTCTCCACCAGGGCAGATGGCATGTGCTCCACGGGGAGTGCACACTTAGGGCCGATGGACCCAGCTCCGCCCTGAAGCGCAGGGGGTGCGAGTTAGCGCCCAAGGCCTTACCCCGCCCCTGATAGGGGCTGATGGCCATTGAGCGTAGGGGAGCACCTGCTCGCCCCGGGTGGCGGCTCCAGCCCCATCCCTTACCAGACGGCAGCCGCCAGCACACTCGGGAAAGATGTGACCCATGCTCACTTCAGGTTCAGCTCTCCCACCAAGGTCGTTGGACACACACAGACCGCATAGGAAAGTTCTTGCACAAAGAGATGACATTAGGTAACTATAGCACCGAATTTCATAAAGTTGAACAAAATGAGAGGACAGAGGATTTGTTTCAAAAGAAAGAACAAGGAAACCCCCCTAGAAAAAGGTGTAATGCAACAGAGATAATAATTTATCACATAAAAAGTTCAAAGCATTAGTAGTAAGACTGCTCACTGAACTGGGAAGAGCTAAATAAAGTGAGAATTTAAACAAGGAACTAGAAAATATGAAAAGGGCCATCAGAGCTGGAGAACACAATAGCTAAAATGTAAAATACACTCACAATAAGGAAGAACTAGCAGACTAGATGATATAGAAGAATGCCTAAGTGATCTGGAAGGTAGAATAATGGAAATCAGTCAAAAGAGCCAAAAATAAAAATAAGGTTTATTTTAAGGGACTTCTGAGACAATATCAAGTGTAGAGGTCTCAGAAAGAGAAGAGAGAAAAAACAGGTGTGAAAATGTATATGATGAAATTAATGCTTGAAGTCTTCCTGAAGTTGAAGAAGGAAACAGATTTCCAGGTACAGAAATCATAGAAAGTTCCAAATAAGATGAACCCAAACAAACTCACACCGAGGCATATCACATGTAAAATGGTAAGGGTTAAAGGTAAAGAAAGAATTTTATAGGCAGCAAGAGAAATACATACAGTCACATATAAAGTAATCCTCATATGGTGATCAGCTGGTTTTTCTACAGAAACTTTGCAGACAAGAAGGGAGTGGTATGATATATTTAAAATGTTGAAAGAGAAAAACTTACAATGCAGGATATTCTATCCAGAAAGGTTATCATTCAAATATGAAGAAGAGGAAAAGAACTTCTCAGATAAGCAAAAAAAAAAAAAAAAAGAAAAAAAAGAAAAAGTTCATCAATAATAAAGCAGCCCTATAAGAAATGTTAAAGTGGAAAAGAAGCTACAACACAAAGTAAGAATTTATCAGTTCAGTTCCATTCAGTTGCTCAGTCATGTCCAACTCTTTGCGTCCCCTTGGACTACAGCATGTCAGGTCTCCCTGTCCATCACCAACTACCAGAGTTTACTCAAACTTGTGAAAATAAGTGAATGTGAATAATAAAGAACAAAATTACAAAATCAACTATAACTACAATAAATAGTTAAGAGATAGATATGAACATGTAAAATATGATATCAAAAATGTCAGGGAGGGGAGTAAGAAATTTGGATCTTTTAGAATGTGTTTGAATATACATGATTACTAGCTTAGAATAAGTAGACATAACCTATATGTTAACATATGTCAACCCCATAACCACAAATCAAAAACCTACAATAGATACACAAAAGCAAAAGAGAACATTGTTAATGAAAAACCTCAAACTATAAGGGGAGAAACTAATAGAAGAAGAAAGAACACAGGAGAACTACAAAAGCAAATTACAAAATGGCAGTAAGTACACGGAGAAGGCAAGGCAACCCACTCCAGTGCTCTTGTCTGGAAAATCCCATGGACGGAGGAGCCTGGTGGGCTGAAGTCCATGGGGTCGTGAAGAGTCGGAGACATCTGAGTGACTTCACTTTCACTTTTCACTTTTCTGCATTGGAGAAGGAAATGGCAATCCACTCCGGTGTTCTTGCCTGGAGAATCCCAGGGATGGTGGAGCCTAGCTGGCTGCCATCTATGGGGTCGCAGAGTCAGACTTAGCCTCAGCAGCAGTAAGTACATACTTTAAATGCCAATGGATTAAAAACTCCAATCAAAAGACAGTGTGGCTGATTGAATAAAACAAACAAACAAAGACCCATGCTGCTACAGGAGGCTCATTTCAGAGCTCAAGACACACATCAATTGAAAGTGAGAGGATGGAAAAATGTCTTTTATGAAAATGTAAATAAAAAGAAAGCTGGGGTAGCAATGCTCATTTCAGACGAAGAAGACTTTTGAACAAAGTCTATACTGAAAATCAAAGGAGGCAGTATAATAATAAAGGGACCAGTATAAGAAGGTGCAACACTACTCCTTAACACATATGCACCTAGTATGCATACATGCACGCTGAGTCACTTCAGTCGTATCTGGCTCTTTGTGACCCTATAGACTATAGCCCACCAGGCTCATCTTTCCATGGGATTCTCAAAGCAAGAGTACTGGAGTGGATTACCATGCTTTCCTCAAGGGGATGCATCCAGTGTAGGAGCTCCTAAAAATATATAAATCATATATTAACAGTCATAAAGAACTGGACAATAATACAACAATAAGTAGGGAATTTTAACATCCACTTATGGCAATGAATAGATCACATAGACATAAAATCAACAAAGAAATATTGGCCTTAAACAACATATTAGGCCACACTTACTGATTGAAAGAATCAACATGATTATAATCGTCCTACCCAAGTGAAAGTGAAAGTCAGTCATGTCTGACTCTTTGCGACCCCATAGACTATACAGTCCATGGAATTCTCCAGGCTAGAATATTGGAGTGGGTAGCTGTTCCCTTCTGCAGGGGAGCTTCCCAACCCAGGGATCAGACCCAGGTCTCCTGAATTGGAGGCAGATTCTTTACCAGCTGACTCACCAGGAAAATCCAAGAATACTGGAGTGGGTAGTCTATCCCTTCTCCAAAGGGTGTTCCCAAACCAGGAACTGCCCCGGGCTCTGCTTCACTGCAGGCAGATGTGGGTTATTGGGGAAGAAAATGGCAACCCACTGCAGTATTCTCGCCTAGGAAATCTCATGCACAGAGGAGCCTGGTGGGCTACAGTACATGGAGTCACAAAAGAGTTGGACACAACTTAGTTACTAAACAGCAACAACTTCTCTTTACAGCTTTACTTACTATGATGTATTATCTCTACATACTTGTTGTCTCCACTAGTCTGAACTCCCTTGAAGATACTACCCAAAGCAATCTATTAATTTAAAGAAATCCCTATTAAAACAACCATGATACTTCTCACAGAACTGGACCAAATAATCCTAAAATTTACACGGAACCAGAAAGGCCTTAAATAGTCAAAACCATCTTGAGAGTAGAGAACAAAGCTGGAGGTATCCCATTCTCTGACGTTCAGTTCAGTTCAGTTCAGTCGCTCAGTCGTGTCTGACTCTTTGTGACCCCATGAATCACAGCACGCCAGGCCTCCCTGTCCATCACCAACTCTTGGAGTTTACTCAAACTCATGTCCATCGAGTCGGTGATGCCATCCAGCCATCTCATCCTCTGTCGTCCCCTTCTCCTCCAGCCCTCAATCTTTCCCAGCATCAGGGTCTTTTCCAATGAGTCAGTTCTTTGCATGAGGTGGCCAAAGTATTGGAGTTTCAGCTTCAGCATCAGTCCTTCCAATGAACACCCAGGACTGATCTCCTTTAGGAAGGACTGGTTGGATCTCCTTGCAGTCCAAGGGACTCTCCAGAGTCTTCTCCAACACCACAGTTCAAAAGCATCAATTCTCTGGTGCTCATCTTTCTTCACAGCCCAACTCTCACATCCATACATGACCACTGGAAAACCATAGCCTTGACTAGACGGACCTTTGTTGGCAAAGTAATGTCTCTGCTTTTTAATATGCTGTCTAGGTTGGTCATAACTTTCCTTCCAACGAGTAAGCCTCTTTTAATTTCATGGCTGCAGTCACCATCTGCAGTGATTTTGGACCCCCAAAAAATAACATCTGACACTGTTTCCACTGTTTCCCCATTTATTTGCCATGAAGTGATGGGACCAGATGTCATGATCTTAGTTTTCTGAATGTTGAGCTTTAAGCCAACTTTTTCACTCTCCTCTTTCACTTTCATCAAGAGGCTTTTTAGTTCCTCTTCACTTTCTGCCATAAGGGTGGTGTCATCTGCACATCTGAGGTTATTGATATTTCTCCCAGCAATCTTGATTCCAGCTCATGCTTCATCCAGCCTGGTATTTTGCATGATGTACTCTGCATATAAGTTAAGTAAGCAGGGTGACAATATACAGCCTTGAACTGCTCCTTTTCCTATTTGGAATCAGTCAGTTGCTCCATGTCCGGTTCTAACTCTTGCTTCCTGACCTGCATATAGGTTTCTCAACAGCCAGTTCAGGTATTCCCATCTCTTTCAGAATTTTCCACAGTTTATTGTGATCCACACAGTCAAAGGCTTTAACATAGTGAATAAAGCAGAAAGAGATGCTTTTCTGGAACTCTCTTGCTTTTTCAATGATCCAGCGGATGTTGGCAGTTTGATCTCTGGTTCCTCTGCCTTTTCTAAAACCAGCTTGAACATCTGGAAGTTCACGGTTTGTATTGCTGAAGCCTGGCTTGGAGAATTTTGAGCATTAGTTTACTAGCATGTGAGATGAGTGCAATTGTGTGGTAGTTTGAACATTCTTTGGAATTGCCTTTTTTGGGATTGGAAAAAAAAGGACTTTTTCCAGTCCTGTGGCCGCTGCTGAGTTTTCCAAATTTGCTGGCATATTGAGTGCAGCACTTCCACAGCATCATCTTTCAGGATTTGAAATAGCTCAACTGGAATTCCATCAACTCCACTAGCTTTGTTTGTAGTGATGCTTTCTAAGGCCCACCTGACTTCACATTCCAGGATGTCTGGCTCTAGGTGAGTGATCACACCATCGTGATTATCTGGGTCATGAAGATCTTTTTTGTACAGTTCTGTGTGTTCTTGCTGCCTCTTCTTAATATCTTCTGCTTCTGTTAGGTACATACCATTTCTGTCCTTTATTGAGCCCATTTCTGCATGAAATGTTCCCTTGGTATCTCTGATTTTCTTGAAGAGATCTCTAGTCTTTCTCATTCTGTTGCTTTCCTCTGTTTCTTTGCATTGATCGCTGAGGAAGGCTTTCTTATCTCTCCTTGCTATTCTTGGAACTCTGCATTCAAATGGGAATATCTTTCCTTTTCTCCTTTGTTTTTCACTTCTCTTCTTTTCACAGCTATTTGTAAGGCCTCCTCAGACAACCATTTTGCCTTTTTGCATTTCTTTTCCATGGGGATGGTCTTGATCCCTGTCTCCTGTACAATGTCAGGAACCTCCGTCCATAGTTCATCAGGCACTCTGTCTATCAGATCTAGTCCCTTAAATCTATTTCTCACTTCCACTGTATAGTCATAAGAGATTTGATTTAGGTCTTACCTGAATGGTCTAGTGGTTTTCCCTACTTTCTTCAATTTCAGTCTGAATTTAGCAATAAGGAGTCCATGATCTGAGCCACAGTGAACTCCCAGTCTTGTTTTTTCTGACTGCATAGAGCTTCTTTGGCTGCAAAGAATATAATCAGTCTGATTTGCTGTCAACCATCTGATGATGTCTATGGGTAGGGTCTTTTCTTGTGTTGTTGGAGGAGGGTGTTTGCTGTGACCAGTGCGTTCTCTTGGCAGAACTCTATTAGCCTCTGCCCTGCTTCATTCATTACTCCAAGGCCAGATTTGCCTGTTACTCCAGGTGCTTCTTGACTTCCTACTTTTGCATTCCAGTCCCCTATAATGAAAAGGACGTCTCATCTCTGACTTTAGATTATATTATAAAGCTACAGTAATGAAAACAGTATGGTTCTGCCACAAAAATAAGCACATGTATCAGTGGAACAGAATAGAGATCCTAGAAATAAGCTCACACACTTATTTTCAATTAATTTATGACAACAACAGAGCCAAGAATATACAATGGAGAAAAGACAGTCTGCAAAAAGTGGTGCTTGGAAACCTGGAGAGCTACATTTTAAAAAACAAAAACAAAATGAGAACACTCTTTTACATGACACACAAGAAAGAAAAGAAAGTGAAGTTGTTCTGTCGTGTCTAACTCTTTGCGACCCCACAGACTGTAGCCCACCAGGCTCCTCTGTCCATGGGATTCTCCAGGCAAGAGTACTGGAGTGGGTTGCCATTTCCTTCTCCAGGGGATCTTCCTGACCCAGGGATTGAACCTGGGTCTCCCACATTGCAGGCAGATGCTTTACCATCTGAGCCACCAGGGAAGCCATATAATACAAAAAAACACATTCAAAATAGATTAAAGGATGAAATCTAAGGGCTGGAAATCATAAAACTCCTGGAACAAAACATAGACAGAGCACTCTTTGACATAAGTTGGAATGATATTTTTTGGATTTCCTTTACAAGGCAAAGGAATCAAAAGCAAAATTTAAAAAATGGAACCAAAAGTTTTTTTGCACAACAAAGAAAATCACTGACTTATGCCACCCCTCAAAAACACAATCTACTGAATGGGAGAAAATATTTGCAATTGATATGTCTGATAAAGCAGATATTCCCATCTCCCAGGTCACAGATGGGTACCCCAGTCCACGGCCTGTTAGGAACTGGGTCACACAGTAGGAGCTGAGCATTGGGCAAAAGAGAAAATCTTCATCCACTGCTTCCCATCACTCCCCATCGCTCACATTACCATCTGAACCACTCCCTCCATCATCCACATTACCACCTGAACCATATCCCGCCCCACCATCTGTGGAAAAATTGCCTTCCATTAAACCAGTCATCAGTCCCGGGTGCCCAAAAGGCTGGAAAATGCTGTGATAAAGGGGTAATATTCTCAATATATAATACAAAAAAATATAATTCATACAACTCAATTTAAAAAAAAACAACAGACACACACACAATGATTAAAAACTGGATCCTGATTAAAAACTGGACAGACACCTGAATAAATATTTTTCCAAAGAGGACACTTAGTTGGCCAACAGGCACATGGACAGATGCTCACCACTGGTAATCATCAGGGAAATGCAAGTCAAAACTACAGGTTATCACATCATGCCTGTCAGAATGGCTGTTGTCAAAAATATCAAAAGTAACAAATGCTGGAGAGGATATGGAGAAAAGGGAACTCTTATGCTGTTGGTGGGAATGTAAATTGACTCAGCCATTATGGAAAATATGAGTAGTATGGAGGCTTGTCAAAAAGTTAAAATTAGAACTATAACATGAACCACAATTTCCACTTCTGGGTATATATCCAAGAAAACAAAAACACTAATATGAAGAGATACATGCATGCCAGTGTTCATAGCAGCATTACTTTCAATAGCTAAGCTAAAGAAGTAGCTTGTATCTGTCAGTTGATGAATGTATACACACAGATATGCAAAGTGGAATAATATTCATCCATAAAAAAGAATAAAATGTTCCCATTTGCAACAACATGGATGACCTCGTGGGTACTATGCTTAATAAAATGTTGGCCAGCAAAAGACAAACATGTATGTTGTCACTTATGTGGAATCTGAAAAACAAACAAATAAATAATACAAAATAAAACAGAAAAGGACCTACAGATATAGACAGCAAACTAGTCATTACCACTAGAGTGAAGAATGGGGAGAAGGGTAAGATAGGGGTAGGGTTTTAAGATGCATAAACTATTATGTATAAAGTAAATAAGCAGCAAGAATATATTGCATAGCACATAATTTATATAACCAATACTTTAACTTTAAATGGAGTATAACATATACCTGAAAATAACATGATATTGAAAATCAGTTATATTTTAATTAAAAAGTAAAAAAAAATGCCTCTATTCCACTTTTATTTGGGGAGCATATTTCTACTGCACATAACATTCTCAGCTCATATTTCCTTTTCTTTTAGCGCCAAAAAGATATCGCATTCTTTTTAGCCTCTCAGTGTTCTCTGCTGAGCAGGGCCCTTTGTTGCTGTGTTAATGTGTCTTTCATTTCCTCTTGCTTTTAAGACTCGTTTTTTATCTTTAGTTTTCCACAGATTGACTGTGATGTGCCCAATAATTTTTTTTTTTTAAAGATATATCCAAGATGAGATGTTCAATGAGATTCCTGGATTTGCAGGTTGATGTCTCACAACTAAATTTTGGAAAACCTCATTTTGTCTTTTCATATTTTTTCTAACCTATTATCTCTCTCATCTCCTTTCACTTCCCCACAGATCAGATACTCACTTTTCTTTAGACTTTGTTTTAATCTCAGTTTAGATATGTTCTATTAATAAGTCTCCAAATGTGTGGATTCATCATTGTGCTGTGTTAATCTGTTGTTAAAAACAACAAACAAATTCATTTTTGATGAATGATTTTTTTTTTCGTTGATACAATTCCATTTGGTTATTTTATATAGTCTCAATATTTTATCATGCATGTTATCCACAATTTCTAACAGACAACTTGTTACAGTCTGAATATTGTGTCCCCCCAAATTAATGAATTTGAAATGCTGAATATTCATGAGGATGTGCTGGTATTAGGAGGTGGAGCCTTGGGGAGGAGATCGATTCATGAGAGAATCCTGAGCAGAGTTAGTTTCTCTTATAAACGAGACTCTATGGTGATCCCTGGTCCCTTCTCTCTGCCTTGTGATGTGACAGCTGGGAAGTTTCATCATATGAAAGAGGAAAGAGGTTTTCACCAGACACTGAATCTCCAGCACCTTGATTTAGATTTTCCATCACCCAGAAGTGTGAGTAATAAATTTCTCTTGCTTATAAGCTACGGGTCTGTGTTTTTTGTTGTTGTTGTTGTTTGCTGTTGTTGTTACAGCAGTCCAAATGAACTAAGATAATACTTTAGTCTCTTTATCACCCAACTAATATGCGTACTTGCATCATCAAACCATATATGTTTCTTCTATTCACTGTTTCTCTTTTTTACTATGTCACTTAAAAATTATTGCTTTGGCATTTCATGTGCCTTGCATTTTTTAAATTTTCTGCCAAACATGTTGTACTTAAATAACAGTAGGGACTGAATTATGACACTTTTTTTCAGGATGCTAGAGCTGGAGGCTGGGACAATTTGAAATATTGGTAAACTGTATATAGACATTCTTGTAGCTTTAGTTCACCACTGACAATATATTTTGAGATTGTGATCAGGGCTTTCTCTTCTGTAGAATTACATGAAATGAGGAGCTATGCAGTCTTGAGTAGAGGAGTGACAATACATGATTCATGTTTCAAAATGTTTACATCCTCCCAGACAATACAGCAATGAAACAGAGCCTTATTGCACCATCATTTTCTTCTCCACATGATCTACTTCAGGGTTCTATATAGCAGTCTGTGCTAAAGAAGCATCATGTTTTACTCACACTTAAGTAAACTCAGGATTAGGGAAGAGCTAATCATGGCCTAAATATTTAGACATTCAAGAGATGCAAGACCCAACTTCTCAGACTCTAAAGTCCTTTCAAAATAAGAGACAAGCGTAATTTGTCATTTTTTATATGTAAACAAGTTGAGGTTTGAGACATGAAGAACTTCTGACATCAAATCCATGCTTTTCACCATTACAAAATGCTGCCTCTTCATTGCTTTGTAAAATAATAAAATGAATTAGATCTAGCATGAAGAGATTTTATTTGTATAGGGGCAGATAATAAATATTTTGGGCTTTGAGGTCCATTTTCTATCCTTGAGAACCACTCAACTCTGAGTTGTAGCACAAAAGCATCCATGAACAATAAGTAAGTAAATAGTTTCAATAATTTAGTTTACAAAAAAAGGTGGCATGGTGAGTCAAATTTGGCCATTGTTCACCAGTCTCTGTTCTTAAAAGCAAGGGGGGATTGCAAAACACATAAGTTAGAAGTTATGCTGATTCTTGTAAACTCTGTAGTTTTTCTGTTTGACACTGAACAGAAAAAGTGAAGTGAAGCGGAGTCACTCAGTCGTGTCCGACTCTTTGTGACCGCATGGACTGTAGCCCACCAGGCTTCTCAGTCCACAGAATTTTCCAGGCAAGAGTACTGGAGTGGGTTGCCATTTCCTCCTCCAGGGGATCTTCCCAGCCCAGGGGTTGGACCCAGGGCTCCTGCATTGCAGGCGGAAGCTTTGCTGTCTAAGCCACCACAGAACAGAAGAAGAACTAGGCAAATAAGAAGATGAATACATTAACTTTCAATTACACCCTGTTTCCATATAGCTCTTCTGCTGCCTAACCAAGAATAGCTGTGGGAGAAATTGCAGTTAGTTTATCTTTCTTACAAAAGAATATTTGGAAGATTCTAGCATAGATGCATGTAAATCACATATTTGTTTCTCAGAAATTTGCAAATGCTTCGCTAAATTATCAAGATGCTTATAGTATGGAAATATATATTAGAGGAATGAATAAACCTTTGTAAAATTTTGAAACTAAGTATTCAAATGTTAGTATTTCTAAGATTACTACAAAAATGGCTCATATAAATATAGTATCTTCATCCTACCATATTCCTTACACTGTGACTGTGAATTGCATACATATATATGTGTGTGTGTGTGTGTGTGCTTATATATATATATAAGCATATATATATGCTTATATATATATATAAGCATATTAAAAGCAGAGATATTACTTTACTGACAAAGGTCCGCCTAGTCAAAGCTATGGCTTTTCCAGTGGTCATGTATGGATGTAAAGGTTGGACTATAAAGAAAGCTGAGTGCATAAGAATTGATGCTTTTTAACTGTGGTGTTGGAGAAGACTCTTGAGAGTCCTTTGGACTGCAAGGAGATCCAACCAGTCCATCCTAAAGGAAATCAGTCTTAAATGTTCATTGGAAGGACTGATGCTGAAGCTGAAACTCCAATACTTCGGCTACCTGATGTGAAGAACTGCCTCATTGGAAAAGACCCTCTTGCTGGGAGAATTGAAGGTGGGAGGAAAAGGGGACGAAAGAGGATGAGATGGTCAGATGGCATCACTGACTCAATGGACATAAGTTTGGGTAAACTCTGGGAGTTGGTAATATACAGGGAAGCCTGGCATGCTGCAGTTTATGAGGTAGCAAATAGTCAGAAATGACTAAGCAACTGAACTGAACTGATATGTATATATATATATGTATATACACACACACGCACACATATATGTATATACATATACACATATGTATGTATATATATATGCATGTGTATATATACATACATGTATATGCATATGGATATGTATATGCATGTATGTATATGTATATATGTATATGTATATATGTGTGCATATATGTATACATACACACATACATATAGAGGTGTGTGTATATATATACTTTTTTATGCAATATTATGTGTGTATTTTCCCTTACTTCCTGATAGGGAAACTGAGTCACAATAATGATCAATAAATGCCTAAAAAAGATGTCAATGATAGACCTGAGTATACACTTCTGGTCTCCTAGCACTCAATTAAAGCTGTTTACATTTTTTTGAAATCAATATATCTGTAGCCCCAGGTGAGTTTCTTAATGCAGAGAGGAACCCCAGGTTATGTCAGTTTCAGATAGGAACAATAAATCACACGCATGCATTTGAAATGAGGACATATCTACTATTTTCTAAAGTTGAAAGATTATCCTTTTAAAATTCACATTTTAGCAAAGATGTTTCACATACCTAATTACTATTGGTTAAAATACTTAGGGAGTAAACAAGTTTGTCCCATCTTTTTGTTGGCCAAATCACTTTAATAGGGATGACTGTCACTAAAAGAGATGATAAAGTCCCTGGTGGCCTTCTACTCCACTTCCAAAGGCAGGTAGAAGGAATATTCATTAGTTATTACCCAAGACTCTGCTGATAATTCTGGACAGAATGGCACAGAAATTCAGTCATTAGACATATCATTTGACTAGCCTCTGATAGAGAGTTTATTTGATTCAAGATATATTATCTATAATCACATTTGGCTATTCTGTGTAAGTATGTATTTTTGAAAGCTTGAGCTGGAAGAAAAGAGTTAGCTTTCTATTTATTAACTTTAAAATTAAAAGCAATATCTACTCCTTAGTTATCACAGAAACAAACTATGGATTCTGTGATATGTTATCACAGAAACACAAAGTATTGATTCAGGTTTTTAATATCAAGACATATTTTCTTTAGGTAAAAAGAAATGATTATGAATATAAAATTCAGATTTTTAAAAAATCAGAAGCTTTCTGACATTTAAAAAACCAGTGGACTTTTTTGCTAGGAAAAAAAAAAAAAAGCTAAAGATCTTTGGCCAGCCTCCAGTCTGTAAGGAACAGAATAAAGGAAACACAGAACCTATAGAGAGATTTTGGGTAGTTTTGAGAAATGTGTGTTGAATTTCACATACTTGAAAATGGTTATGTATTTCAGGAGAGGTGTGTTTTACCTTGAACAAGAGCTAGTATTCTTAATGTCTAGGCACTGATGACATATCCAAGTATTTGATACAATGCTGAACACTAAAGGTTATTCAATAAATTTTGATTGCTTAGTCATATAATCATTTGGCAATAAATAACACACACCTCTAATCTTTAACTTACATGCTATTGCATACATATGGGATAACTAAAGAGAAATTCTATTTAGAGGTCATAGTCATGGGTGGAAGCTTACATGACATACAGGAAATATTATGACATTGTCCCACAGAATTTCCATTTATGGTAATATTCAACAGTGGTATCCATGTTAAGATATGACTTTGAGAAGCAAAGAAATTTTCCTCCCAAAAAATGAATTTCAAAAGGAACGAATTTCCAACATAAGATGAACTTTAAAGTGAATGTTCTTTCATTGTATAGAATGCTGATTTTGAAAGAAAGATAAGTAGAGACAGACATAAGATGTTGAACAGCTGAGTTTGAAAGATAGAGTGTAGTTGCAAATAGTCATTTATGTTATATATATAAGGTGAGAAGCTAACATTTTCCCGACGTATTAGAGGGGGTCACTGATAAGACTTCATGCTTAAATCACCTGAGTTTTACCAAATTAACATGGAAAAACTGAGAAATTTAGGGTCATGGTGATGGACAACCTGAAACGAGAATCAAAGACCTTGGTATAAGGCAATAACATTCGAGAAACCTGAACACAACCTGGGATTGATACAGAATATTGATCCCAACAAAAATTTGTTACCGAAGAGAAGCTAGAAGCATAGGTTAGAGTCACGGTTCAGCACCCGTTATTCGTGCATGCACGCTTACATGATGAAAATGCTTGTCCTTCTTCGAGAACACGCGATCAGCAGTTTCCACGCCTCCCCGGGTTTGCCGGTTTGTCGGTGAATGCCCACTGTCGGGAGTTTCCACGCCTTGCCCGGTTTGCCGGTTTGTCGGTGAATGCCCACTGTCGGGAGTTTCCACGCCTCCCCCGGTTTGCCGGTTTGTCGGTGAATGCCCACTGTCGGGTCTCCGCCGCCCCCCGAAGCTGTCGCGGCGCTGCTGCCCAGGCCTGCGAGGTCTCCGCGGCTCAGCCGCGCCGGCTCCGTGCGGCCTCGAGCCTGCAGCCCGCCAGGCGCCGCTGTCCGCGGGCCCCTCGGCGGGAACACCGCAGGGGATGCCTGCCCTCCTCCAGGGCATCTTCCCAACCCAGGGATCGAATTCAGGTCTCCCGCACTGCAGGCAGATCTTTTTTTTTTTTTTTTTTTAGCCATCCTTGCCACCAGGAAAGCCGAAGATTATTAGAGTAGGTAGCCCACTCTCTCCAGGGACCCTTCCCAACCCAGAAATCCAGCCGGGGTCTCCTGCGTTCAGGCGGATCCTTTACCAGCTGAGCTACCAGGGAAGTATGTTGACCAGCTATACTCCAATATAAAATAAAAAGCTTAAAGAAATACTTTAAACTATGGATATTTTCTTGATAACAAGGTTTATGATTACCAGTTAAAAAAATAAAATGAATAAATGTGTTGGCATCTTTCCTTAGAGGATGCTTTAATTGAGGGTTTACTCCTCCTTAAATGTGCCACATATATACTGAATCCTTTGTGTATCATTTGTGTATAAAACAATGCTTTAATAAAATATCACAAAGGAAATTTTGAGGGATAATATTGGTAAATATAAAAGCATTTTTAGCTATTTCTGTATCACAATATTTTCTTTAAAATAGGAAATTTGAAATTAAAAATATATTATAGAAGTTCAAACTCTGAAAATTTTGATGTGATTCTAAATAATAGGTAAGTTCCTATTTTCAAATATTTAATTTCTTAAGATTCTGTTGTCTTTATCAATAAAAGAAAGGATATATTTAAGTAATATTTGAATCTTTGGTGATTTTTTAAAGTTAGCTATTGTGTTTGAGTATAAAATGTATACAGACTTCACTCTTAAGTTCTCAGTTTGTTAACACTAAAAAAAAAAAATGCTGAAATTTCTTTGTATAAATACAAAACACACTTGCTCTATCTTTTTAGCTTTAATATCTAACACTCATTTCTCACTCTCGCATCAAGCAATATAGTCTCCATTTAAATTAATAAAAACCTATGACCCCATCCAGGGAAAAATTAATTACCTAAAACATATGTGATATATTTCTATCTTGTCTGTATCTGAACAAAAACTAGTTAGTCTTAAAAAAATGATTTTGGTGAAAAATTAAGCCCTTTAGCAAAATGATTCTATATGAAAGGTTTCAAGATGGAACATGATGGAGAAGAAATTGCCTTTGAGAGGGAAGCAAGAGCAATGACTTTGTCTGAGTGTCTTTTCTCCTTGATTGCATAAGCAGAGTTACTGTAGAGTTTGTATTTATAATCCTTCCTATGATTATGAAATTCACAAAAATGATTCTCAAACTGTTATAAGAATATATTCCATTGGCAGAAGGGCATACATGATATTTATTCTATTAGTATAACATACAGTATATTTAGAAAACCTTAAAATAACAATGCAAAATGTAACAAAATTAAACAAAGAATAACAAAATAAAGGCTCAACAAGTCAAGCACAAGAAGCCAGGAACAAATTTCAGAACAAAACAAAAATGTATATCAAATGTAGTAGCAGTAAATGAGAAAGAAGAGCAAGAATAGACCCACATGAGACTTTCAGTATGAACTCTCAAAAAACATGATAGGATTAAAACAAGAATATGTCTGTAAAAAGTACACTGTAACACTAAAAATATAATATCAAAGTTTAAAATGCAGGATAAAGTGAAAACATTGATAGAAGACAAGAGAATTAATATCCTAGCACAAAAAGCCAATATTTCAAATCAAGGTAATTCATAGAAATGCATGATTAAGCGCAAGAGAATCTAAAAGCCTACAGATTAAGACACAGAAGTTCAGTCATCTGAAATAGTTGTTATTAGGGCAAATGGAGAAGGCCAAATCTGTAAGGAATTAAAATTGGGCTTTAAGGTTAGAGGTACATGTATCTGAATTTCAAATCTGTCATTTCTTTGCTCTCTGATCCTGCTATTTAATTTTTTAAAAGCTCAGATATCTCATGAGAAATAGCTATAGAATTATACCTCTGCCATAAAATTTTTGAAATAATTAAATATGGTTATATGTGTAAAGTACTTAAATGAGTGCTTGGCAAATAACAGTCACCTATTTTTTGCAGGGGGAGGAGTTGGCTAAATTAGTTGGCAAACTTTTATTTTAGCTGCAATGTTTTCTCGGAATAGATCTAAAAGATAACAGAATCTCTTTCAGTAGAAACACAGCATTCTGGCCTCTACTTTTCACTTTTGAAACCTTTACATTTTTAGTTTTAAAACATTAAGAACAATGAGAAGATTTTACAAACTGCCCATAAAGCAGGAGATGCAGTGACAAGAAAGCCTTGAAACATTCCTCTCCCAGATTTGGAGACAATCTACCCACTGCCAGGACAAAAGAGCAATCACTGCAAAATACAGTGTTCCACCAGCTGACCTTTCCTTTCTGAATCAATTATTCAAATATTTCCCTCATAGCAAAGTTGAACAGAAAAAAAAAAGTATATATCTCAGGACACATGAAAGATGCTTAGCAAACACTGATTGGAAAAATAAAATTATGTGAGATAAGATTAATGGGATGAAGTAAAATGATATAAGAAATTAGGCCAACATGAAAAATGTAAAATCAGAAGATCAAAATTCATAGCTTGCATCCATAAGATATACTAGAAAGTAAGTAGGGCAAGGAGAAATTTCACCCAGGAAAGACACTTCTATTCTTAATAATAGAGTAGATTTTATTTACTTACAAAAAGAATTTATAAATAGAGTTCTATTTATAAAATTTTACAATATTCTATTTCAAAAATTTTGCAAAATTCTGTTTATAAATAGAATTTACTTAATAAGCAAATTCAAAGTTTATTTAGTAAGAATAAGTCATGATGAAAAATAAAGTGTGAATGAGACTAAACATTTACCTGTAAAACAACATTCTGTTGTTCTGTGTCCAATTCTAACTGTTGCTTCTTGACCTGTATACAGGCTTCTCAGGAGGCAGGTAAGGTGGCCTGGTATTCCCATCTCTTTAACAATTATCCACGATTTTTTGTGGTCCACACAGTCAAAGGCTTTAATATAGTCAATGAAGCAGAAGTAGATGTTTTTCTGGAATTCCCTTGCTTTTTCTATGATTCAAGGGATGTTGGCAGTTTGATCTCTGGTTCCTTGCCTTTTACAATCCCAGCCTGTACATCTGGAAGCTCTGTTTACATACTGTTCAAGCCTAGCTTGAAGGATTTTGAGCAGCACATTGCAAGCATGTGTAATGAGTGCAAATGTACAGTAGTTTGAACATTCTGTGGCATTGCATTTCTTTGGGATTGAAATGGGATCTGACCTTTTCCAGTCCTGTTAGCCTTTGCTGAGTTTTCAAATTTTGCTGGCATATTAAGTGCATCTATGGTCCATGTGATCAGATCGGCTAGTTTTCTGTGATTATGGTTTCAGTGTTTCTGCCCTCTGATGCCCTCTCACAACACCTACCTCTTACTTGGGTTTCTCTTACCTTGGAAGTGGGGTATCTGATCTCATGGACCACAGCCTTGTCTAACTCAGTGAAACTATGAGCCATGCCATATACCATCACCCAAAGCAGACAGGTCATGGTGGAGAGGTCTGACAAAATGTGGTCCACTGGAGAAGGGAATGGCAAACCACTATGAGAACCCCATGAACAGCATGAAAAGGCAAAAAGATAGAACACTGAAAGATAAACTACAAAGGCTGGTAGATGCCCAAAATGCTACTGGAGATCAGTGGAGAAATAACCCCAAAAAGAATGAAGGAATGGAGCCAAAGCAAAAACAACTCCCAATTGTGGATGTGACTGGTGATAGAAGAAAGGTCTGATGCTGTAAAGAGCAATATTGCATGGGAACCTGGAATGTTAGGTCCATGAATCAAGACAAATTAGAAGTGGTCAAACAGGAGATGGCAAGAGCGAACATCGACATTCTAGGAATCAGCGAACTAAGATGGACAGGAATGGGTGAATTTAACTCAGATGGCCATTATATCTACCACTGTGGGCAGGAATCCCTTAGAAGAAATGGAGTAGCCATCATAGTCAACACAAGAGTCTGAAATGCAGTACTTGGATGCAATCTCAAAAATGACAGAATGATCTCTGTTCGTTTCCAAGGCAAACCATTCAATATCATGGTAACCCTAGCCTATGCCCCAACCAGTAATGCTGAAGAAGCTGAAGCTGAATGGTTCTATGAAGACCTACAAGACCTTTTAGAATGAACAGCCAAAAATGATGTCCTTTTCATTATAGGGGACTGGAATGCAAAAGTAGGAAGTTAGGAAACACCTGGAGTAACAGGAAAATTTGGCCTTGGAGTATGGAATGAAGCAGGGCAAAGGCTAATAGAGTTTGCAAAGAGAACGCACTGGTCGTAGCAAACACCCTCTTCCAACAACACAAGAGACAACTCTACACATGGACATCAGCAGATGGTCAATACCGAAATCAGACTGATTATATTCTTTGCAGCCAAAGATGGAGAAGCTCTATACAGTCAGCAAAAACAAGACCGGGAGCTGACTGTGGCTCAGATCATAAACTCCTTATTGCCAAATTCAGACTGAAATTGAAGAAAGTAGGGAAAACCACCTGACCATTCAGGTATGACCTAAAGAAAATCCCTTATGACTATACAGCGGAAGTGAGAAATAGATTTAAGGGACTAGATGTGATAGACAGAGTGCCTGATAAACTATGGACAGAGGTTCATGACATTGTACAGGAGACAGGAATTAAGGCCATCCCCAAGGAAAAGAAATTCAAAAAAGCAAAATGGCTGTCTGAGGAGGGCTTACAAGTAGCTGTGAAAGAAGAGAAGTGAAAAGCAAAGGAGAAAAGGAAAGATATCCCCATCTGAATGCAGAGTTCCAAAGAACAGCAAGGAGAGATAAGAAAGCCTTCCTTGGCGATCAATGCAAAGAAATAGAGGAAAACAGCAGAATGATAAAGACTAAAGATCTCTTCAAGAAAATTAGAGATACCAAGGGAATATTTCATCCAAGATGGGCTCGATAAAGGACAGAAATGATATGGACCTAACAGAAGCAGAAATATTAAGAAGAGGCAGCAAGAATACACAGAAGCACTGTACAAAAAAGATGTTCATGACTCAGATAATCACAATGGTGTAATCACTCACCTAGAGCCAGACATCCTGGAATGTGAAGTCAGGTGGGCCTTAGAAAGTATCACTATGAACAAAGCTAGTGGAGGTGATGGAATTCCAGTTAAGCTATTTCAAACCCTGAAAGATGATGCTGTGGAAGTGCTGCACTCAATATGCCAGCGAATTTGGAAAACTCAGCAGTGGCCACAGGACTGGAAAAGGTCAGTTTTCATTCCAATCCCAAAGAAAGGTAATGCCAAAGAATGCTCAAACTACCGCACAATTGCACACATCTCACACACTAGTAAAGTAATGCTCAAAGTTCTCCAAGCCAGGCTTCAGCAATATGTGAACCATGAACTTCCAGATGTCCAAGCTGGTTTTAGAAAAGGCAGACGAACAAGAAATCAGATTGCCAACATCTGCTGGATCATTGAAAAAGCCAGAGAGTTCCAGAAAAACACCTATTTCTGCTTTAATGACTATGCCAAAGCCTTTCACTCTGTGGGTCACAGTAAACTGTGGAAAATTCTGAAAGAGATGGGAATACCAGACCATCTGACCTGCGTCTTGAGAAACCTGTATGCAGGTCAGGAAGCAACAGTTAGAACTGGACATGGAACAACAGACTGATTCCAAATAGGAAAAGGAGTAGTTCAAGGCTGTATATTGTCACCCTGCTTATTTAACTTATATGAAGAGTACATCATGAGAAATGCTGGGCTTGAAGAAGCACAAGCTGGAATCAAGCTTGCTGGGAGAAATATCAATAACTCAGATATGTAGATGACACAACCCTTATGGCAGAAAGTGAAGAGGAACTAAAAGCCTCTTGATGAAAGTGAAAGAGGAGAGTGAAAAAGTTGGCTTAAAGCTCAACATTCAGAAAACTAAGATCATGGAATCTGGTCCCATCACTTCATGGGAAATAGATGGGGAAACAGTGGAAGCAGTTTCAGACTTCATTTTTTGGGGGTCCAAAATCACTGCAGATGGTGACTGCAGCCATGAAATTAAAAGACACTTACTCCTTGGAAGAACAGTTATGACCAACCTAGACAACATGTTAAAAAGTGGAGACATTACTTTGCCAACAAATGTCCGTCTAGTCAAGGCTATGGTTTTTCCAGTGGTCATGTATGGATGTGAGAGTTGGACTGTGAAGAAAGCTGAGTGCTGACGAATTAATGCTTTTGAACTGTGGTGTTGGAGAAGACTCTTGAGAGTCCCTTGGACTGCAAGGAGATCCAACCAGTCCATCCTGAAGGAGATCAGTCCTGGGTGTTCATTGGAAAGACTGATGCTGAAGCTGAAACTCCAGTACTTTGGCCACCTCCTGTGAAGAGTTGACTCATTGGAAAAGACCCTGATGCTGGGAAGGATTGGGGGCAGGAGGAGAAGGTGATGACAGAGGGTGAGACGGCTGGATGGCATCACAGGCTCGATGGGCATGGATATGGGTGGACTACAGGAGTTGGTGATGGACAGGGAGGCCTGGCGTGCTGTGGTTCATGGGTTCTCAAGAGTGGGACACGACTGAGCAACTGAGCTGAACTGAACTGAACAATGTGAAAAAAATGTCTTATTATAAGAATACAAGGTATCTTCATGAAAAAAAAGAACAAAATACATATCACAAATATGGTTTTATTAAAAAGAAATTTTGGAAGTGGAATAAAGTGCCAAAAAATCAAGCATCATCTGCTCCTTCTGACATGTTATTTGCCTCCTTACTTCCATGGACAGAGTTGATTTTTTGAACAATCTTTTATGTAATTTTTTCCTGTCACTACAGAAACCCTTGAGCTCCCCAGAGAATTATAGACACTATAGGGAAGGAGAGCAGGCAAAGAAAGATTCTCTACTTCACTTTGCTTTCTCTTCATTCATTGTTGAACACGAAGTGTTTGGATATATGAAAGACAAACACCATTTATCTACATTTCAGAGAAATACAAAGTCAGTTTTCTCCTAGGTGTTCTGTCACAGGGGCAGGAGTTTAGTGTCTACGTGGGGCTGGAGTTAGTGGTATCTTTAAAAGAGAGGAAAATGCTTAAGGTGCTATATTAAGGCTTCCATTTTGGGAAAATTGTGCAAAATAAGTTAACTAAATTGCTCAACTCACAGCTCATGCTACAAAGATCTGAGCCTGAAGACTTATTTTGCAAAGAAAATTAGAGACACTTTTTTCCCATTCTGTTACATAATTTGCTACCTTAAGTAGAAAGGGTAATGGTAGAATGATAGATTCTTGTTATTGTTTTTTAGTTTAGCCTTATTTTAAAGCTCAAATTGCATTCTGATCTATATAGTTCTGAGATTCATTGGGGAGGTTGGTGAATATGAGCTATATTATTTTTTTGTTATTTTAATGTCACTTGCAAATTTATCAGTGCAGTAGGCGTTCGGAGCTAAATGATCAGAAATACCATTTCAGTAATAACATATTGCCAGATTCTAGAAGCTTAGTGGACTTCATTTAAATCCTTCTGAATATTTGAAAAGCATGTTGCCATAACATAGCTCACTTTTGTGTGCAAGACTTATTTTCCCAAGTATTGAAGTAATACCTGATCAGTAAATGAATCTTGGAATATGGTAAACAGTGTATCGTTAGAAAAACAGCCAAGAGACCAGTATTATGACAATATCCATAAACAGGAGGGCTTCCCTCCTGTAGGGAGGAAGCAAAGAGGGAGCAGAACTGCCTCTGCTCAGAAGGTAAAGAATCTGCCTGCGATGTGGGAGACCAGGGTTTGATCCCTGGGTCAGGAATATCCCCTGGAGGAGGGCCTGGCAACCCACTCCATATTCTTGCCTGGGGCATCCCATGGAGAGAGGAGCCTGGTGGGCTACAGTCCACGGGGTTGGGAAGAGTCGGGCATGACTAAGCGGCTAAGGACACATGCACATATACAGGAAGAATGATAGATACGATAAAAAGACAGATATAAATAGGAACCAAGACATCAATTAAATTTCATCATAAAAAATGCATTTTTGTGTCAAGTCTTTTTAAAAGATTAAGACTGTATTTTGTCTATGTTTGCATGTTATTATTTTGCTTCATTATATTGTAGGTTAGTAAATTATTTAACCAGCCTTCTATTGTTTGGAATTGATATATTTACTAAGTATCATTATAAATGATGGTTGATACCTAGAAATGGAATTATTATGCCAAATACTCTGGCCATTTATGCTTCTTAGTAAAAATCAGCCTGGAAAAGCAAGATAAAAACAAGTTTTAGAGCTGCACACATTTGGATTCAAAACCTAGAAAATCCATTTCAGTCTTTCTGGCTCCATGTAGAAAAAAAATCTTTAAAATCAAGATATTGAATTTTAAAATAATACTGCTGTTAAAAGATTGGGCTAAATAATTGTAATTTAAATATGTTTCTTTTAAATGAATTTAAAGTAAAAAAATCTAGTTCAGAACCTGGTAAGTAGCATACCTTTAAATGGTAAGTTCCCCGGGTTGGGAAGATCCTTTGTCAAAGGAAAAGGCAACCCACTTCAGTATTCTTGCCTGGGAAATCCCATGGACAGAGGAGCCTGGCGGCTGCACTCCACGGGATCAGAAAAGAGACAGACACCACTTAGCGACTAAACAACAAGAATAAATGGTAACACTTTTATTTCATAAGATTATTTACTCTTTAACTATCATACTGGTTGCTAATAGTTATTTTTAAAATTATTTCTGAGTTATGTTTAGACTAATTTTGACATCTGGGAGTCAAACTGTTATGTAATAAAATCTATTTCCTTTATTACATTATTTCCATTTCCTTTTCAGCTTAACAATTCTTCCCCAAATTGAAATCAGGAAATAAATCACTTAGACATTTTTCTAATTTTCTGTCCCTATTTTTTTTCCCCAAAATACTGTAAAGTGAGGTGAAGGTGAGTAGAGAATTGATCTACTTTTCCAAGTATCACCTAATTTACTGATAACCACACTCTATTTTGTTCTCTGTTTGAGCTAGGGAACCCTGTCTGAGCAAAGAAACCTGAACCTCACAGGGATGGACTCACACTAGATTGATGCTTCTCAGGCCTTGGATAGTGAATTAGGACCCCTATTGATAGCCTTGACCTTTACACGTACATTAGAAAAGGAGATGCCCATCAGCAAAGTGGATAATAAAGAAGAATACTTTTTAAAATTTATTTACCGTGCTTTGGTATGTCTTTTCTAACTTAGTTATGGATAAACAGAATCTAAACAAACATAGCGCATGGTGGGTTTTTGAAATAAGTCAAAATTAATTATTAAAAATTGAGCAGTGGAAGTTAGGATGCTAGGTTGAAAATTCCCTAAAAAATTTCATAAGTATCTAAGGGCTGTTGTTCAGTCACTAAGCCATGTCCGATTCTTTGTGACCCCATGAACTGCAGCACACCAGGCTTCCCTGTCCTTCACCAAGTCCCAGAGTTCTAATGGATGATGCAAATATTCTTGATTATTGAACATCCCATTGGATGTGCGGTTGCCTTTTCCAAAGAGTTTACAGACAGGGCTGGCAGCTCTCCTTTTCTGGCAGGCCATATTTTTACTGGGCCAAGTCCACACAAACCTCTTTGCATACTCATTAACAATCCTAGGAAATACTGGATTAGTTTTAACTTCTTTATTTAATAGGCAGCCTAGTTGGTTGAATAAATAGGCAAGAGAATGTGTTTTATGTTGGATTTTTCTTTTACTATTTCTGAAAACATTCTACATTTTAGTTAATTTTGTGTCTCCAATTAGTGAAGGTGCTAGATGTCTGGCTTCCCAGTAAAGTCAGTGGGTATTAACTTTATTGCCTCTTTAGGTCTTGATTATGCTAAATTCATTTTAGAGTATGGAATTCAACATGATTACAATATAATCGCATGGTTAATTGCAAGTAAAACCTCCTCTAAAATTAATATTTAAAGTGGAATTGCAGTCAAACGCAGAATGAGTGAGGAGGTATTGTTATAATAGAGTGCCCCGAGGGAGATTAGTGCATTAGTGCATTTCAGAGAAATTTGGGTTGTGAATCAGAAAATAATCCTTAATAAATCTCCAGAGAAGGCCACCTCTACTTCCAGAAACTGTATTGCTGGTGGGTTAGATACTCATTCTCCTGTTTTACCTCCTTTGCATTTGGCTGGGTAACCTCTATTAAAGAGAGAGAAAAAGAAAAATGAGTCTTCTTTCAAGCTTTTCCTTCTTCTTATTTACGGGCTCCCTGTAACAACTTTTTCTTCTACCTTGAACATTTTATGTGTAACAAGACATCTTTCCACATGTTTCTTAGATGCGAGAGCTAAACTCTATCCTTTTATTATTCCTTTAAAGTATTATTCATAGTAAGTATTTTAGTTACTCTTGTACCTCAGAGGATAATTGAATATGTAGAAAAATAAATGAAAAACAGTTTTTGTGTCTGTATCTTCTGTACCTTATTGTACTTGTTGATTTAATGCAATCTAAATTAGAATCAATCTGGGATAGGATTTTACGTAGGGGAAGAAATGATGTTTTACTGTACTTGACTTCTGAATATTTTAAGCATTCTTTTTGTACTAACCTGCAATCACTTGATTTCTAATGCTGTTTAGACTGCATATAATTTTAACAAAAAATTTTAACTTATAAAACTTTGAGTATAGAGATGACTTTTTGGAAATATTTATTTCACTCTCTCTCTTATAAAAGAGGATACAGAAAGCCATAACTATAAAAGCTTTGCTTTACAATCTATAAGAAGTATACTGAAAGGATTCAAAACAGAAAGGTACTCATGAATTAGTTTCAATATGATTTTACATTTCAGAAACTCAAATGTCTTATTTTCATAAGAGGTGATTTTATATACACACTTTTCAATGGGTATTTGTCACAAAATGTGTCCTCATATAGCGTTCATTTGCACTCAATATCATAAAGTTCTTTCAATGGTTTTCCTTTATAAATATAAAACCATATTTTACCATAGAAAATGGGTTTTCTTTGTAGCTATTTTGACTTTTTATTGGCTGATGATAGGGACTTAGCAGTTTTCTTCTTTATGTTCTGATTTCTGAAAATTTCTGAATGAAAAATATTATAAAAGATTTTATTACCATATGTAAAATAGATTAGACAGTGGAAATTTGCTGTATCACTCAGGGAAATCAAATCTGAGCTTTGTAACGACCTAGAGGGGTAGGAAGGGATGGGAGTTGGGAGGGAGGTTCAGGAGGGGGTGTATGTGTAACTATGGCTGATTCATGTTGAGATAGAGAGGGAAATAAAACAATATTGCAAAGCAATTATCTTTCAATTAAAATTTAACAGATTAAAAAAGATGATGCATTCATGCTGTATATACCCAAGACTAGAAGCTCACTTGTTCTCTCTTATTCTCAGATTAATTTTCTTTATGTATATAGTATATACATACTATATATACTACTTTATAGTATGTATGTATATAGTATGTATATAGTATATACTATATATACTACTTTATAGTATAGTATGTATATACATACATACATATAGTATAGTATACATACTATATATACATACTTTATAGTATGCCTACCTGGAGAGGTTCAGAAATTTATCAGAGTTAATACTTTATTTTACAAATAATGATCCTGAGAGATACTGGAGAGTATCTTAATTTGAGTGATCAGTTCAGGGGTCAGCATTTCCCTAAACCTTGCTGCCTTTCATGACTAGGTATTTTCTCAGCTCTTCCGACTCCGCAGTAAACAGGTTTCCATAGATGATGACGGGCCAGGAGAGAGAGCCATGAAAAGTTGCAGGGGGAGCCCCAGAAGCTAACTACCACCCCATCTCTGGCTTCAGGCTCTTCACAGCCTTTTGGTATCTCCCCTGATTTGGGCTCGGCAACACGCTGTACCATGTCTGTGCACAACTGATTAAATATTCAGTGATTCATTACGCAAACTTTCTTTTTCTAAGCTCTAACATGCATTTTATGAGTAGTAACATAGTTAACAGGAGAGTCCGAAATGTAGTACTTGAGTGCAGTCTCAAAAATGACAGAATGATCTCTGTTCATTTCGAAGGCAAACCATTTAATATCACAGTAATCCAAATCTATGCCTTGGCCGGTAAAGCTGAAGAAGCTGAAGTTGAACAGTTCTATGAATACCAACAGGAACTTCTAGAACTAACACCTCATCCCGCCCACCCCCAGAAAAAAGAAAAAGTGTCCTTTTCATTATAAGGGACTGGAATGCAAAAGCAGTAAGTCAAGAGATACCTGGAGTAACAGGAAAATTTGATCTTGAAGTACAGAATGAAGCAGGACAAAGGCTAATACAGTTTTTTCAAGAGAAAGCACTGGTCATAGCAAACACCCTCTTCCAACAACACAAGAGACGACTCTACCCATGGACATCAGCAGATGGTCAACACTGAAATCAGATTGATTATATGCTTTGTAGTCAAAGATGGAGAAGCTCTATACAGTCAGCAAAAACAAGACTGGGAACAGACTGTGACTCAGATAATGAACTCCTTATTGCCAAATTCAGACTGAAATTGAAGAAAGTAGGGAAAACACTAGACCATTCAGGTATGACCCAAATCAAATCCCTTATGATTATACAGTGGAAACGACAAATAGATTCAAGGGACTAGATCTAACAGACAGAGTGCCTGATGAACTATGGATGGAGGTTCATGACATTGTACCGGAGGCAGTGATTAAGACCATCCACAAGAAAAAGAAATACAAAATGGCAAAATGTCTGTCTAAGGAGGCCTTACAAATAGCTGTGAAAAGAAAAGAAGCAAAAAGCAAAGGAGAAAAGGGAATATATACTCATCTGAATGCAGAATTCCAGAGAATAGCAAGGAGACATAATAAAGTCTTCCTCAGTGACCAGTGCAATGAGATAGAGGAAATCGATAGAATGGGAAAAACTAGAGAGCTCTTCAAGAAAATTAGAGATACCAAGGGAATATTTCATGCAAAGATGGGCTCAATAAAGGACAGAAACGGTATGGACTTAACAGAAGCAGAAGCTATTAAGAAGAGGTGGCAAGAATACACAGAAGAACTACACAAAAAAGACCTTAATGACCTGGATAATCATGATGGTGTGATCACTCACCTAGAGTCAGGGATCCTGCAATGAGAAGTTAACTGGGCCTTAGGGAGCATCACTACGAACAAAGCTAGTGGAGGTGATGGAATTCCAGTTGAGCTATTTCAAATCCTGAAAGATGATGCTGTGAAAGTGCTGCACTCAATATGCCGACGAATTTGGAGAACTCCGCAGGGGCCACAGGACTGGAAAAGGTCAGTTTCATTCCAATCCCAAAGAGAGGCAATGCCAAATAATGCATAAACCACCACACAACTGCAATCATCTCACATGCTAAAAAGTAATGCTCAAAATTCTCCAAGCCAGGCTTCAACAGTACGTGAACCATGAACTTCCAGATGTTCAAGCTGGATTTAGAAAAGGCACAGGAACCAGAGATCAAATTGCCAACCTCTGTGGGATCATCAAAAACCAAGAGAGTTCCAGAAGAAATATCTACGTCTGCTTTCTTGACTATGCCAAAGCCTTTGACTGTGTGGATCACAACAAACTGTGGAAAACTCTTAAAGAGATGGGAATAACAGACCACCTGACTTGTTTCCTGAGAAATTTGTATACCAGTCAAGAAGCAACATTTAGTTCTGGACATGGAAAAAAAGACTGATTCTAAATCAGGAAAGGACTACCTCAAGGCTGTATGTTGTCACCCTGCTTATTTAACATATATGAAGAGTACATCATGCAAAATGCCAGGCGAGATGAAGCACAAGCTGGAATCAAGATTACTGGGAGAAAAAAAAAAAAAAGATTGCCAGGAGAAATATCAATAACCTCAGATATGCAGATGACACCACCCTTATGACAGAAAGAGAAGAACTAAAGAGCCTCTTGATGAAAGTGAAAGAGGAGAGTGAAAAAGTTGGCTTAAAGCTAAGCATTCAGAAAATGAAGATCATTGGAATTCAGTCCTATCACTTCATGGCAAATAGATGGAGAAACAATGGAAACAGTGGCTGACTTTATTTTTTGGGGGGCTCCAAAATCACTGCAGATGGCAACTTCAGCCATTAAATTAAAAGACACTTGCTCCTTGCAAGAAAAGCTATGACCAACCTAGACAGCATATTAAAAAGCATAGGCATTTCTTTGCCAACAAAGGTCCATCTAGTCAAAGCTATCGTTTTTCTAGCAGTCATGTATGTATGTTGGAGAAGGCAATGACACCCCATTCCAGTACTCTTGCCTGGAAAATCCCATGGATGGAGGAGCCTGGTAGGCTGCAGTCCATGGGGTCGCAAAGAGTTGGACATGACTCAGTGACTTCACTTTCACTTTTCACTTTTATGCACTGGAGAAGGAAATGGCAACCCACTCCACTGTTCTTGCCTGGAGAATCCCAGGGATGGGGTCACACAGAGTCGGACACGACTGAAGTGACTTAGCGGTATGTATGTACGTGAGAGTTGGACTATAAAGAAAGCTGAGTACCAAAGAATTGATACTTTTGAAATGTGGTGTTGAAGACTCTTGAGAGTCGCTTGGACTGCAGGAAGATCCAACCAGTCCATCCTAAAGGAAATTAGGCCTGAATATTCAATGGAAGGACTGATGCTGAAGTGGAAACTCCAATACTTTGGCCACCTGATGTGAAGAACTAACTCATTGCAAAAGACCCTGATGCTGGGAAAGACTGAAGGCGAGAGGAGAAGGGGACGACAGAGGATGAGGTGGTTGGGGGCATCACCGACTGAATGGACGTGAGTTTGGGTAAGCTCCGGGAGTTGGTGATGGACAGGGAGGCCTGGCGTGCTGCAGTCCACGGGGTCGCAAAGAGTTGGACACAACTGAGCGATTGGACTGAACTGACTGAACATGCACTTTGAGTGAAAGAGAAACAGATATGCAATAAGTAAATATAATATAAGTTAAAAATATGAGTTAAATAGATATTCAGACTGTAGATGGGAAGGAGCTTGATTCAAATGAAAAAAATAATGGTTTCAAAGAAAAGGCACAGGGACTACTCATTAAACACTTAAAGGCATTGGAAAATTGAATTCAAATAGAGCCAGAAAACTGCATCAACAAAAGTGTGGAGATGCTCAAATGGAGAGATTAGGAAAAAGCAAGGATTATGATTTGGTTGAGGCTATTTCATGGAGTACATAAGAAAGTTCCTGGTCTCTTTTTCTTTATGGATACTTCAGACTCTTCTACTACTTGAAAGCAAAATGACTTCTTGTCAATATTTTTAAAATATGACCTTTTTTCAATTTTTCAGTATTTGCTTTAGGGATCCCAACAGTCATAATCCATATTTTCCATAACTTCTAGAGCAGCCTTCTCTATAGCGTGTCTAAAACAAGGAGCAGTCTGGATGACAAGAGTTGAGACATGTTGGAAGAATTCTTTACTGTAAAATATATAAGGTTATCTCTCCTTGAAATTATAAACATCAGTATTGAAACATACTTTAGTGTCAGAACCAGAATTTAACTCATTGAAGAAACTGGAAGGCAGTATTTTACCCACAATTACACTGGTAGTACTCTTTATTTTTTAAGAGATTGTTTTTCTAGAATTCTGTTTTAAAATTATAAAACCCAAAACTCTCATTTCATAAACACACACATTGCACACACACATTTCTTTTTTTTCTTCTATTTTTGGAGCCCACTTCACAGAATTGCATCAATCACGTTTTGTTATTCATAGCTTACTCACATTTTAATCCATACATGACTCACTGGTTATATTTGTCTACATATTTATTAATAATAAAATTAACACATCTAAAGTATCATGCATATCAAGAACTCAAATATTTCTAAAAATTCATATTTACCTATCCACCTGTCCCCACATCTCATCTTTGACTTCTCACGCAGAAGTATTGTACATCCTGAAGTTCATGCTTTTTATCCCCTTGTTTTTCTTTAATATTTTCTATTACCAAAACATGAAAATGCTTATCAAATACTTTTCACAGTTTTGATTATTTTTTAACTTATTAAAGGGGGTATAATTTTACATGAACATCTTAACGCAGGATTATTTTGTCAGATAATTAAGTATAATTTGAAAAGAGGAGATAGGAGCCTGAGGGAATAATAACAAAAACCCATTCAATAAACATTTGTGGGACATTTAACATTTGCAGGCACTGGGGGTACAAATACAAATAAAATATAATTTCTCTTTGAGGAACTTGTGACTTGTAAGAAATGGATATTGGTAGATAATTACAATAAAAAGTATTATAATAAAGATTTTTGCAAACTGATTTCTGTTTATGGAAGAGATGACATTTCCCTTAAGTCTTTAAGGACATTTGGGCATTATGAGACACATTTCAGATTGAGGGAGACAAATGTGTAATGCTATTGAGGTGAAAAGAAAGAAAGAAAGTGAAGTCACTCAGTTTTGTCCGACTCTTTGCGATCCCATGGACTGTAGCCTACCAGACTCCTCCGTCCATGGGATTTTCCAGGCAAGAATACTGGAGTGGGGTGCCATTTCCTTCTCCAGGGGATCTTCCTGACCCAGGGATTGAACCCAGGTCTCCCGCATTGCAGGCAGACGCTTTACCCTCTGAGCCACCAGGGAAGTTGAGGTAAAAGTCGAGCAGATATCAAACTATCAATAAATTAATGGGTTAACCAAAAAGTTCATTTGGGTTTTTCTATAAGACGTTTGGAAGGATCGAATTAAGGAAGAAAGAATGAAGGCTAATGAATTAGTAAGAGTACTAATGGATTAGGGGGAAATTAAGAAAATGCCAGAAGCTACTATCAATAACGATGGAAACAGTGACAGACTTTATTTTTGGTGGCTCCAAAATCACTGCAGATGGTGACTGCAGCCATGAAATTAAAAGACGCCTACTCCTTGGAAGGAGAGTTATAACCAACCTAGACAGCTTATTAAAAAGCAGAGACATTTTTTGTCAACAAAGGTCTGTCTAGTTAAAGCTATGGTTTTTCCAGTAGTCATGTATGGATGTGAGTTGGACTATAAAGAAAGCTGAGCGCTGAAGATTTGATGCTTTTGAACTGTGGTGTTGGAGAAGACTCTTGAGAGTCCCTTTGACTATAAGAAGATTCAACCAGTCCATCCTAAAGGAAATCAGTCTTGAATATTCATTGGAAGGACTGATGCTGAAGCTTAAACTCCAATACTTTGGCCACCTGATGCGAAGAACCAACTCACTGGAAAAAAAGCTGATGCTGGGGAAGACTGAATGCAGGAGAAGGGGACAACAGAGGATAAGATGGTTGGATGGCATCACCGACTGAATGGACATGAATTTGAGTAAGCTCTGGGAGTTGGTGATGGACAGGGAGGCCTGGCGTGCTGCAGTCCATGGGGTTGCAAAGAGTCGGACACGACTGAGCGACTGAACTGAATTGAACTGAATTATCAATATTGTAGATTCTATAAAATGTAGTGACTATATGGAAATGGAAAACAAGCAAAAACCAAGGATTAGAGAGACTCCTACATAATGCCTCTCCAGATGAATTAAGGGAGGAATTGGTAAGGGAAATAATTTTTTTCATATATAACAGTATTCATCTTGCCTAATTAGAAATGTAATATGTTTTACTGTACAATATTTGTAACAGGTGTGCAGCAAAACAATCTGGGACATTACTTATACAATTTTAGTATATTCCTACTTCATGATCTATGAATGTGTGTGGGTGGCTCACACAAGTTCATTAGCGGGAAGGTTCAAAGAAGCTCACTCATTTCTGGCTGGGGAGAACAAGGTGGAAGTTACCCTGAGTATCCACACCTTGAATCAATAAAATATGCATACAATGAACGTTTAGCCTACAAATAAAAACAGCATATTGTGTTTCTTTTTTTTTTAATATGTCTCATATTGTGTCCTGGTATTCTTTATTTTTATCACAAAACTGACCAGATATGACTGAACTGTCTAATCCATTATTTTCATTCATGTGGAGTCACCGTGCTCCAAAATCTCATTACTACGGAGCTTCCTTGCCATTTGATGTTGGGCACAGCATGGGTGTAATTTGTCGGGAAGCTTCAATGACTACTATAGCAGGTCCTGGCCTTACACTCACATTCTTTTTTTTTTAAATAACCCTGACAGTTCACAGGCAACAATCTGCCTTTTTCTCTGTGCCCATCAGTTGTCTGGTGTCTGGTTCTCATAAAATTATCCTGACATTCACAAAGCAAATGCCCTTCGAGTTCTGACTGCAGGGTGAGGTGACTCACCAGATGTGGTATTCTGGTGCAGTTTGAAGGAAGCATACAATGTTTACATTAACCTTTTCAGGCCCTTTTCCATGTGGGGTTAGCAGCACGGCAGTTAAATAAAGCTGCTTAGTCATCCAGAATCCCATAAGCACTTGACACCATGTCAACTAATCTACTCTATGCCATATGACTTGGCCAGCCTTGATGTAACAGAGAAGTAGCCTGGTAGTGAGAACCCAGTGCTATTTGAGTACCTACATATGTCAGGACATCACACTGACTACTTTCTTTTCCTTTTGGTAAAATGCTTTTTCCAAACCTCATTATGAGGCAACTCATAGGAAGGGAAAGAAAATTTCTTTCTGTTTTTATGGAATCAGAACAGATTCCTTAATTATTTCATTTCTTGGATTATGATCTTGCAGACAGAATACTACGGATGGCATACTAGGAAACAACGTCCTTTCAAAGGATTGAACAGTTCATTAAAGAAACTTTACACTAACAGGGGTACTTTTCATTTAATCTGTTTTATGCTTTAACATAAATGAAAAAAAAAATTGATATCTGGCAATACTAGTAGCTTAATCCAAGAAAGAACAAAGATACCTACAGAGATAATTACCCTTAAACCTACATATCTTACACTTATTTTCCTAAGAATTGAAAGACAAATCTAAACACATGCTTTTTCTTGGTTAAAGTTTCTGATAAAATAGGATGTGGTTTTCTTAAAATTTGTTATTTTTCTCTGTCTTTCCCTTTTAATTTATGAAAAAAGAACATAGCAGCTATTCATAGATTTAAATGTTTCAAGAGCTGTAAGGCAACACAAATATCATTTTGCACATGTGAAATTCATCATAATGCTCAAGTAATAATAAAAAAAACTCATGAAGATTTTCCTTGCTAAATACTTGTTACAGATTAGAAATAATAGTTCTTATTAATAAGTGATTTAATGTGTCTCACTATGTGTCAAAGCCCCAACTATTGTCAATAAACAGAGTTAATCAGTTTAATATACTATAGGCATACAAACTCATGTAGGCATGTAATAAAGCATACAAATGTAAAGATAACAAGAAGCGTCCATCTCTTCTATCATAGGTTTCTTATCAGTGGGGAAAGGTTTTGTGACATTCCTATGTGAAAAATCTCTTGTATTTGTATCTGTCCAAATTGTGTGTTCTTAAATTTACTCTTTACAGTAGACTTTTCTGGAGCTACTTTTTATTCCACTTTAATTTTCCCAGTGTATCTTGCTTCCTTCATCGCATCTTAGTTGATTCAGGTGCATAGTCCACCACTCTTGACAGGAAGACTAAGGGTGTGAGACAGAAGAAAGATGGGATGGGGCTGGAGGAACAGGATAGTAAATAGATTATATTAGTGGACGGAATATATTGGATAGATATATTAGAATAGCGGATATTCAGATAGATTATCTGTGTCCTGTCCTTGGCTGGAAATAAATCTTCACAGATTACTGTGGCTAAAAGTTTTATTTCTTAAGCTGGTTTTAGGAACATGACCATGTGGAATATATGTGCATATAAGTTTCTGTCCAAGTATGTATTATATGTCATATGTATGGATATCTACAGATACAGCAAGCTGTATGCTAATCTGATCAAGGAAATTTTTCATAACATACATATGGGCATTACAAATGAATGAGAAGACAAAAAAAAAAATCTAACTCCCAGTAACTATCTAGAATCCTACCTGGAGACAAGGATGGTGATTAAAGAGAACTATAGTTTATCCAGTAGTCCCACCATGCCACCTGTTTTATAGATCCTACTTAAAAAGTTCTCACAATATCACTCACAATAACAGTAAAGGTACTGTTATTGCATATATTTCACAGATATATGAAGTACAACAATACATGATGTTGTGTTCACAGACCTGCTTTTTTCCCCCATCCCCTGGAAGAGAGCCTCTTTGTTGATAACAAAGTCAAGGAAAAAATACATCAGTAGCAAAATAAACTCTGTATTTGGGGTAACAAGATCTGGCCTGCATCAGCAACAGAACAGTAACCTTTGTAGGTGCTCGACACAGAAGACGTTGGAAGTCTCTGAAGCATCTTTCTGCGGGACACTTCAAAGCCGGGCATCTCTCCAGGACAGTGCCTAGACTTTGCTGGGAAGTGTCCTAGCACAGGACTGATGGACTGAAGGGGGAAATCCAACAGAAGGAGCTCTGGAGGGCTCGTGCACCGGGAATCCTGCGTGGTCACAGTGAGGCTTGAGGGTATTAGCAAACAACTCCTTTGCAATAGCTTCTGGCCCCTGGCTGAATTTTTAATTCTCTGAGAGTAACACTATTTTCTTTCTAAATACAGCTCGTTCTCGCAAACTTTTCCAGATGTTGCCAGTGTAAGTATGGTGCTACAGAAAGAAGTAACGTAACTAAGCTAAACTCTGACTTGGCCAATTTCTAATTTGAATTCAGGTCTGTCTGACTTCAAATCTATGCCGTTAAATCCATGTCCCACTGTTCACAGAGGCCACAAGAGGCAACTTGTGCTTCTGCTGGTCAATCTGCTATCACTGACAGTAGATACAGCATACAGTAGTAGGGTGATATGGCTGATAAATGAGAAACTCTCATGTGTAATGGAGGAGTGCTATTTTAGCTGCCTAAAATGAATTTTATTCAACCAGGAAATGTCTACATTATATCTGTTTATAACTCCTTGAGTAAATGAGTAAATGTCATGACAAAAGAAATGATTTGTTGTTAAATCTATACACGTATAAATTATAGCACTCTGAAAAATGTCCATTTTTTAATATTAGATGTACATAGACTTTGAGATGTATAGATACACTGACAGTAAGCAGGTATGTAGAGAGGTAGATGGAATACAATTGTAACCTTTGGAAAAGAGGTAAAATCTTAATTCTTGCCACATAGCAGGAAGAGATATTTGCACTACATTTACCTGGCTAAATATACTTTTGTCTATTTGAGATGAATTTTAAAACAAATATATCTTTGAACTCATGAATTACATTCACTTTAGTAGTGATAGCTGGAAGAACATATTCTAATAGACTTATAAAATTTAATCCTAAGAGGATGTTATAAATTTTCCTATTGCTAATTTGTTTTACTTACATGCCTCCACCCTCTCACAAAAATAAAACCTTTCCCACACAGCAACTTGGATTCTGCAACTAGTTTCACCAACACTGAACAAAAACAGAGCTCTATTATGGAAATTATTCTGAGGAAGCAGGTTGAAATTAGAGTTCTCATTTTGTATAAGTGGAAAGTGGCACTTCACCATTTAAATATTATGTCATCTCTTAATTTCTTGCAGTGTCATAGAGTACATGTTCAATAAATGCTATCTTACATTAAAGCTAGGAGTGTGCACCCCGAATAAAACTTTTATGGCAAGAGAACTAGGCAGTTCACTTTCTTCTGGTAACTCCAGCTAAGCTGGCACAACCTAACTTGTGGGCAATGGTCAGGAATGCTTATTATTATAAATTTCAGCACTGTTATACCTGAGTTATTTGTACAAAATTAAATCACAGTCTAATTTACTCAGTGTACTTCACCTTTGAGATGAAATATTCTTTTATATAAATATAGATACATACAGGTACATGAAATGAACTGATGCACTTACTAGACTAAATAGGACATCAGGGAGAGTTTTGTAGCATACTCAAAAATGAAGACTGCTATGAGATGAATTAAAAAGTAGTCAGAAACATCTTTCCGAATTCCTGAAGTAGCAATAGAAAGCAGTGTGCTCATGCTCAGAGAGAGTGTAATAAAAGAGAACATTAATCTGAAGTCAAGGGTATGGCTTAGGTAACTCAGGCTGAAAAGGCTCTTTCCTGTAAAAAATGAGATTGAGAGAAACTTGAAAAAGCTTCTCCCTCACTGTTTGGATGAATGCTAGGTATGCAATTTTGCCTACACATTTTGTTATTTAGTTTGATTTAGAACATGAAAGGCCAAAAGAAGCTCTATCCAGGGAATAAAAGTTTTATAAGAGAGTGTATATTGTCACTTTGGTTATTTAACTTCTATTCAGAGTACATCATGCAAAATGCCTGGCTGGATGAATCACAAGCTGGAATCAAGATTGCCAAGAGAAATATCAATAACCTCAAAAATGCAGATGACACCACCCTTATGGCAGAAAGTGAAGAGCACTAAAGAGCCTCTTGATGAAAGTGAAAATGTTGGCTTAAAACTCAACATTCAGAAAACTAAGATCATGGCATTTGGTCCCATCACTTCATGGCAAATAGATGGGGAAACAATGGAAACACTGACAATAAAACAGTCTTTTATTTTTGCGGGTCGCCAAAATCACTGCAGATGGTGACTGCTGTCATGAAATTAAAAGACACTTACTCCTTGTAAGAAAAGCTATGACCAACCTAGACAGGATATTAAAAAGCAGAGACATTACTTTACCAACAAAGGTCCTTCTAGTCAAAGCTATGGGTTTTCCAGTAGTCATATAAAGAAAGCTGAGCACCAACGAACTGATGCTTTTGAACTGCAGTGTTGGAGAAACTCTTGAGACTCCCTTGGACTGCAAGGAAATCCAATCAGTCCATCCTAAAGGAAGTCAGTGCTGAATATTCATTGGAAGGACTGATGCTGAAGCTGAAACTCCAGTACTTTGGCCACCTGATATGAAGAAATGACTCATTTGAAAAGACCCTGATGCTGGGAAAGATTGAAGGTGGCAGGGTAAGCGGATGACAGAGGAAGAGATGGTTGGATGGCATCATCAACTCAATGGACATGAGTCTGAGTATACTCCGGGTGTCAGTGATGGACAGGGAGGCCTGGCGTGTTGCAGTCCATGGGGTCACAAAGAGTCAGACACAATTGAGTGACCGGACTGAACTGAAGAGGATGTGAGAGATGATTTCCTACTGGACCTGTCTTGGTTGTATAGCTCCTGGAGATAAGTGGGAAAATTAGTAGTACCTGTATTCTATTTCATTTAAAAGGAATGCTTTGATAAGAAATAAAGCCCTTTCATTTTCTAGCTTATAATTGTGCAGTTGCACTCCTGTGTTGTGGGTGAACACACACAAACACACACACACTCATGGATAATGTATGCTTTCTTCCCAATTGTCTCATTACTGATATCTGCCTTTTACTGTGTGGATCACAACAAATTGGAAACTTCTGAAAGAGATGGGAATAACCAGACCACCTGACCTGCCTCTTAAGAAACCTGTATGCAGATCAGGAAGCAACAGTTAGAACTGGACATGGAACAACAGACTGGTTCCAAATAGGAAAAGGAGTACGTCAAGGCTGTATGTTGTCACCCTGCTTATTTAACTTACATGCAGAGTGCATCATGAGAAATGCTGGGCTGGAAGAAGCACAAACTGGGATCAAGATTGCCGGGAGAAATATCAATAACCTCAGATATGCAGATGACACCACCTGTATGGCACAAAGTGAAGAAAAACTAAAGAGCTTCTTGA
>CM035271.1:100425447-100493214 GCA_020226075.1 Hydropotes inermis | reverse complement strand
CTGCATACAGGTTTCTTAAGAGGCAGGTCAGGAAGCAACAGTTAGAACTGGACATGGAACAACAGACTGGTTCCAAATAGGAAAAGGAGTACGTCAAGGCTGTATGTTGTCACCCTGCTTATTTAACTTACATGCAGAGTGCATCATGAGAAATGCTGGGCTGGAAGAAGCACAAACTGGGATCAAGATTGCCGGGAGAAATATCAATAACCTCAGATATGCAGATGACACCACCTGTATGGCACAAAGTGAAGAAAAACTAAAGAGCTTCTTGATGAAAGTGAAAGAGGAGAGTGAAAAAGTTGGCTTAAAGCTCAACATTCAGAAAACGATGATGGCATCTGGTCCCATCACTTCATGGCAAATAGATGGGGAAACAATGGAAACAGTGACAGACTTTATTTTGGGGGGCTCAAAATCACTACAGATGGAGACTGCAGCCATTAAATTAAAAGACACTTTCTCCTTGGAAGGAAAGTTATGACCAGCCTAGACAGCATAATAAAAAGCAGAGACATTACTTTGCCAATAAAGGTCTGTCTGGTCAAGGCTATGGTTTTTCCAGTGGTCATGTACGGATGTGAGAGATGGACTTATAAAGAAAGCTGAGCACTGAAGAATTAATGCTTTTGAACTGTGGTGTTGGAGAAGACTCTTGAGAGTCCCTTGGACAGCAAGGAGGTCCAACCAGTCCATCCTAAAGACCAGTCCTGAGTGTTCATTGGAAGGACTGATGTTGAAGCTGAAACTCAAATACTTTGGCCACCTGATGAGAAGAGCTCATTCATTTGAAAAGAACCTGATGCTGGGAAATATTGCAGGTGGGAGGAGAAGGGAACGACAGAGGATGAGGTGGTTGGATGGCATCACCAACTCAATGGACATGAGTAGGGTAAATTCTGGGAGTTGGTGATGGACAGGGAGGCCTGGTGTGCTCTAGTTCATGGGGTTGCAAAGAGTCGGACACGACTGAGTGCGTGAACTGAACTGAACTTATATCTGCAGACATGACTTATGTTACTTTGGTTACGAGCTCCAATTAAGTATCTATTACTATAAGTGACCTGGTTTGTTGCATTAGTTTAGGTGCTTATAGCACAAACACGTTTTCTAAGTATGCTAAGATTACAGTACTAAGGGTATTAGGAAATTAGTATTTAATACTAGCTGTGGTTGGAGTAAAGTGACAGTTTTTAAACGGGATTGGTTGAATGAGAAGCAAAGATTGCTTTAAAGTTAAAGTATGAACTGTATTACTGGTAACAAAATTATCTCTTCAAGAACATTTTATAGCTTTCAAATTATTCCTAGTTCATATAGGTCCCATGTAATATTACTCTGAGTATCATGTGAAGATGCTTTACACAGCACTTAAAAATTGTGAACATTTGGTGCAATGTTATTACTATTATTTATATACTTTTCTTTTATGTTCTTGATAATGTAACATTTGCTCTCTATATATTTTAAATACCTTATGTCATATAATTCTCCAATTTTCTAGCTAGTGGAATCTAAGATGAATAGTAATTTTTTTTCCCATCTAGAATGTGAGCCCCTTGAGGGTAAGAATCGCATTTTACTTTGCTGTAATGTCTTATGCAAATTGATTCCTCAACTAATTTTATTGAATTAAATGTTTTTCTCGTCTAATTCAGGAATAAAGACTTTTCTAAATTCATGAGCATAATTATGTTTTAAGTTCTTTTGCAAAAGATATATTGGGATTAATATATTACAGTTGTAAATATATGGCTTAGCAATCTTTCTATAGACAGTGCCAGACAGGAATTTATCTAATCTTTAAAAATAAATATTTAAATTACTGACTGATTGACATCCAAATTGAAACAAAGTATCTTGCATTAAATGCAAAAGGGGAATATTCCAGCTTAACAGCATTGCCCATGTTTAAACAACAGTGCTTTATTAGCTAGTAAAAATATTACCTATGTTAGATTAAAAGAATTGAGGCTGCTTTGCTAATTAAGAATTTTAATTAGTAAGATTTTTTCAGCTATAGCTTATAGATATCTTGGTTTCAAGGATCTATAATATCATTTAATGCCAAATATTTAAAAATTTGCTTGTATATGCTTAATACCTATACTTAATATGACCCCCAAGGCTTTGGTTATCTTTAGAGACTTGGAAATAATTATCTAACAATATTGATATAATAGCAAGAAGTGGAAATATTGAGGATAAAGTAAGCTAAATTCTTCAGGAATTTGTGTTGATTCCCATCTTAGTTTTCTCTGTATAAAGAGATACAACTGGACTTTTTCATAAAGCTAAATATAACTTCCTCCTCAGGTATTATTCTTCGGAAGATATTTTTCTTTCCTCTCTGCCCTTTAGAGTAACCGGGATGGTGGCTACCCTTCTGAGAGTGTTGCATTCTCTCTACTTCATATCATGTATCCATTTTTGGCTAAAACTGCTTTCCTCTTAGGCAACAGAAACCATCGTCATATGTACATAACTTTCTTGATAACAGTGTACAGGCAGGATTCAGGGAATCAGGAACTTTTCCCCTCACATCATAGTTTTTCTCTACCTTCTGAAATAGGTGGTTATTGGGGGTACCGACATAGAATTGTATGGAGTAGACAATCACGATATTCATTTCTAGGTTTCTATTGATCTAATGCCAAGTAACAAAGCTTCAGAAACACATTTTCGATAGCCTCTTTAAACAATCATATTGAGAAAATTCAAGCAATGAAAAGTGAAGTCGCTCAGGTGTGTCCGACTCTTTGTGACCCCACAGACTGTAGCCCATCAGGCTCCTCCATCCATGGGATTTTCCAGGCAGGAATACTGGAGTGAGTTGCCATTTCCTTCTCCAGGGGATCTTCCCGACCCAAGGACTGAACCCAGGTCTCCCACATTGTAGGCAAACACTGTACCATCTGAGCCACCAAGCAATAAAATTAGGCTGCTAACCTACTAAATTCAAGTAAAAATGGATCTAACATTTTATATCAATGTAGAAGTGATTTTCTTCTGTAATAGGATGTTCAGTTGGTCTTAGTTTGGTAAGTTTTAGGGTCATTTATAATAAAGCAAAGCCTTACTTTACGTGCATGCTCATGCCAGGAGCATGTGCTTTCTGAAGGAAACAGCAATTCTAAAGGACACAGAGAGTGTCTGTAACAATGATGAGAAGCAGACGCTTCCCTCAGCTGTGTGACCCTGGTCGTCCCCATCCATCTCCCTGCACTTCCTTTCCTTCATCTGTGAAATGAAGGCCTGTGACTAGATGATTTTAAACTACTTCCAGCATTCACGACGTATATTCCCTCGTGAGGATTTTCCATTTACAGAGACTGACTGAGGTCGTACTCAGGAGAGAGGTGATTCCACACAGATTAGACCTCAGAACATGCTTTCCCTATCTCTACATCAGTCCCTGCAGGGCCCTGAGGAAAACCTAACTGATCATACAGACCATTTTTAAAATATTTCAACCAATGCGTTTTTATTACTGGTGTTTTGATATATACCAGTATATTGATAGCTAACTGTAACTTATCAAAGTCAAATTTCTTTCGCTAGCCACAGCTGAATGTGAATCACAAGCAATTGCTCATGAACATGGTTTGGTTAAAATTTCCTCAGAGAACCATCAGTAAAAGTTATTAAAAGTCAGTATCATGATTTAGAAGTACAAATCAACATTTTAGGGTGTTTTTCTTTAAACCTATATTTACTGATGGAAAAGAATTAGACTTAAATCTATTAAAATTAGATCAGCTTAGGCTTAGTAAGTTCACCAAAAGGATGTATTGAGAGTGGAAAGTAAAACAAAAGAGAAAATCTATTATATGTTAAGGATTTAACCTGATAGACAATATAATATAACATATTCTGAAAGTGAAAGTCACTCAGTTGTGTCACACTCTTTGTGACCCTTAAATTCTCCAGGCCAGAATACTGGGGTGCGTAGCCTTTCCATTCTCCAGGGGATCTTACTGACCCAGAGGTCGAACCCAGGTCTTCTGCATTGCAGGCAGATTTTTTACCAGCTGAGCCACAATGGAAGCCCAAGAATACTGGAGTGGGTAGCCTACACTTCTCCAGCAGATCTTCCCAACCCAGGGATGGAACAGGGTTTTCTTGCATTGCAGGGGAATTCTCTACCAACTGAGCTATCAGGGAAGCTCTAACATATTCTAATTAGCCCAAAGATGGTCTGTAAAATATGTTCACATTGACTTTATAATTTTAAACAAATGAAACAATGTAAATAAATGTTGAGGTTCTTATAAAGGAATGAGAATTTTTCAGATGTGTAATTTTTAAGTTCATTTATATTCAACACTTTTGTGAATGCTCAGGAACAGATAATAAGCAACACCTCTTTATTTGTGGATGATACTAACTTGGATGATACTGCATACACAGGGGAGGACAGGGAAATAACTTTAATAAAGAACCTGGAGGCATTAGAAGTGTGGTGAAGAAATGATAAAACTGAGATTTAAGTGGTAAAAATGCAAATCATTACACAAGGGGAGGAAATAACCTAATGCAGCCACTCAGGGGGTGGGACCACCGACCCAAGAAAATAGTTAGGGGCAAAATAAATTCCTGGAGGATGGTGCAGAGCACATGAGGTATGAACCAGCAATGATAATAGGGAGGAAATGTTCCCTTGTGCTTTTAAGCCACAAAGAGGCATTGTGGTATAGGAAGATGAAGCGCATCACACCTAAACATGGGATTTAGCTTCTGCTACACATCAGAAAAGTTGGCATGAATGCACAGTTGGACACACAGCTGCTTAGGGATCTGACTGCTAGGAAGCTGCTTCAATAGAGTGAATTTCTGTTACAGGTCTGTTCAATGGATTCCTTTTAAATTGATAGAGAGCAAAGGAATAGAGCACGAAAATAGTGACTGTCCCTATGAGCAAAATGTCTCATTCCCCATAAAGAGCAGATAAGCTTCATTCTGATTAAACACAACTCAGCCTTCAAATAAGTCAGGCCATGGAAACAAGCATTTCTAACACATAAAGATAACTTTAAAAGTCTAAGCAAGCTAGTTGCTCTTTGGCTTTTAGTCACATACCACACTAAAAGAAGGCTGAGCACAAAAGAACTGATCGTTTGAATTGCTGGGCTGGAGAAGACTCTTGAAGGTCCTTTTGGCTGCAAGGAGATCAAACCAGTCGATCCTAAAGGAAATCAACCCTGAATATTCATTGGAAGGACTGATGATGAAGCTCAAGCTCCAATATTTTGGCCACTTGATTAGAAGAGTTGACTCATTGGAAAAGACCCTGATGTTGGGAAAGATTGAAGGCAAAAGAAAGAAGAGGGCAACTGAGGATGAGATGGTTGGATGGCATCACCGACTCAATGGACATGAGTTTGAGTAAACTCCAGAAGACAGTGAAGGACAGGGAAGCCTGGTGTGCTGCCGTCTACGGGGTCACAGAGAGTGGGACACGACTCAGCGACTGAGCACCACCACCACCACACAGAAACCACTGAGCTCATATTTGCAGTGCAAACAAATGGATCAGTTCAGTTCAGGGCAGTCACTCATTCACGTCCGACTCTCTGCGACCCCATGGACTGCAGCACGCCAGGCCGCCCTGCCCATCACCAACTCCCGGGGTTTACTCAAACTCATGTCCATTGAGTCGGTGATGCCATCCAGCCATCTCTCCTCTGCCGTCCTCTTTTCCTCCTGCCCTCAATCTTTCCCAGCATCAGGGTCTTTTCAAATGACTCATTTCTTCGCATCAGGTGGCCAAAGTATTGGAGTTTCAGCTTTAACATCAGTCCTTCCAATGAATATTCAGGACTGATTTCTTTTAGGATGGACAGGTTGGATCTCCCTGCAGTCCAAGGGACTCTCAAGAGTCTTCTCCAACACCATGGTTCAAAAGTATCAATTCTTCAGCACTCAGCTTTCTTTATAATCCAACTCTCACATCCATACATGACTGCTGGAAAAACCATAGCCTTGCCTAGACAGACCTTTGCTGAATAGATGAATAAGTAAATACAAAGCAGAACATTTTACATCCATTTCAAAAATGAGAAGCAGTGAGGCTCCACAGAAGTTAATCAGTATTTCTAAACTCACTCAGGAAATAAGTTTTAAATCCAGAATTTAAATATGGCTAATGCTAAAGTCCCTCGTTGGCACTAGTGTTCAAGAACCGACCTGCCAATGCAGGAAACAGAGGAAACAGGTTCGATCCCTAGGTTGGGAGGATCCCCTGGAAGAGGGCGTGGCAACCCACTCTAGTATTCTTACCTGAATAATCCCATGTACAGAGGAGCCTGGCAGGCTGCAGTTCATGCGGCTGCAAAGAGTCAGATATGACTGAAGCGACTCAGCATGCACGCAATGCTAAACTTCGTAATTTTTCCATTGTGAAGTTAGCTCACTGATTCTGTAACTGACTCAGTGGCCATTAATCCTTCATAACAAGTTACGTCTCCTTATTTACTCTTAGAGACTTTCTTTGGATTTATATTTTACAAAGCTTTTGATCATGTTTTTCACTGGCTTTAATCACCTTATGTTAAGCTTATGGTAGAAAAAATATCTGGATTTGTTTCCAGGTTCATATACATGAAATTTAGAAACCACAAAAATGATAGATTTTACAAGTAAAAATTCTCTTGTGAACAAATTACAATGTCAAGACATGAGACTATTATTCATGTGTTATTCCAAACTTGATCTTGGTTGAGCCCAATGATGAGAGTCATCACAAGAAGCACTAGTGAAATACCCTTTGCAAAATGACTCACATTCATCAGGGCCTAAAAATGTAAGCAGTACATTCCTATGCATGTAAAGAAAACACACACGTTTTATTAAAAAAATAGTCTTTGTTCAACTTCTCAATTTTTCTTTCATTCAGACAAATAATTTGGTATTTGGGTGTACTTATTCAGGTATGCCTATAGAACCTTCTGAGATGATAAGTATATGGGAGCTGAATGATATTTCCCACTTATCTTGCCAAATAGCATAATATGAGCACCTTCATTAGACATAATGACTGCAAAATTGACATGGTACAAAGTCAGCAATGTTCTATGGGCTTTTTAATTTTACAAACTGGTTTAACTAGGGAAGATAAAAATATTAGTATGCCAATTTTTCAGAATGAAACATACGTAATTATATACAGCACTGATTAGCTTAAGGGTTTATTGTTCTCAGCTTTGTATTTTGCTGTATCTGTCAATAGATAACACTTTGGAGGACCATCAAGTGATTTAATTATCTTCATGGGCACAATCAAGGTAACCCACTTAAAGAAACTTTTGTCTAAATTTAATACATGTGATTATAGTTTAAAACATTAATGCCATAAGCCCAAAATGAAAATTACCATGTACAAAAGTTATTATGCTCTGTTTAGCATTACTTGATTTGGAGAAAAAGGAGAGGAAATATCAAACATGTTTATGCATGTCAAGTAAATTTTAAAACATCAGTGAGAAAGCCTTGATGTTTGATATGGCAAACTCAAAAAGGTATATTTTTATGAAAAAGAATTATCTTGGTTCCATGTATCCTTTGGATCCAGTTTTCTCCTCTAATTGATGATATCAATGCAAAAACTATTTAGAAATTATTGAGATATGGTCAAGGTTAGGGTGTTGAATGGCCTTTCTGGCTTTTTCTAATTTTTTTTTGAGAACATATTAAATTCAAGGTAGTTCTTGAACAAGCAGCTGAAGTTGGAGCCAAGCTGATAAGCTAGTGTCTCAGAGGCCTCACTAGCATTTCAACCATCACCAGAAAATCAACTGAAAAAGAAGTCACCTGGAAAATCGAAGTATTGTATCTTGTTAGAAAGATCAGCACATAGAGAGGGGAAGGCATTTCTCCTACATTGTCCAGTGAACTTCAATATTCTGGCTTTGAAATTCTTAAATGTGGAATTAAAGTGCTTATGTATAAACCGGGAGGAAAAAATGGTAATATTTTCTTTGGTATTCATAGATTTAGAGTACTAAACATGTATAGGATGGTCAGAAGTGGGGAGAAGTTATAATGCTGTGATAGAAAATGCACCTGCGTGTTAGGGAAAAGTCTGAGACCCATACATTAGAAAGGCGGCTGAAGTCCAGAGTGGGATAAACATGGGGTGCTTCCTGATTCTGACAGACAGAAGCTTGGGCTTGACTTCCACAGGCCTCTGCACTCTAAGGTTAAAATTTTACCAGAGCCTCAGGGCAAGTCTGGACCAAAACGTCAAGGCCGTCAAAACCGAGGAGGAGGGATATGGATACTGCAGAAGAGCTAGGGAAAGCTTGGCAAACACACAAGAAAATGACACTTGCATCTTTTAACCTCATACGCTAGAATCTCCTACCCAATTTGTTTGCAGCAAGTTGTATGGAAGTCAATGGGCAAATACATCTGGAAAGGTGCCAAAGTGTTCGTCTGCTGAGCAAAGTGCAAAGAGGGCAAAAGGATTATCTCTGATGTGATCTCCAAAGTGTTAAGGCAGCTTGAGACTAGTGAAAATCCAAACTAAAAAGCTGAATGCTTACTTTACACATAACATGTAAGAACTGGCAGGAACAAGGTATTATGCCTGTTAAGTTCCTGCACTAATCCAGGGCTTTTAATATTGCAATATTTTTTTTTAGCTTCTAAGAAAAACACAAGAAATTAAACAGGTAGGATATTACTGATATTAATGAAAAATGCACATTTTCCTATAAAAATGGTAAAACAATTGCATAGATTTTAAAGAAAGAGTCCCAATATAGGGGACAGATCAGCAACACGTGTATATTGTTTGTTTGTGCATGCACCTGAGTGTGTTATTATTGCTATTATTTTTTTAAAGACAGATACTTTGCCCCATTTCTGGAGGTTCTGATTCCTCAGGTATGGAATATTACCTGTGTATCTCTGTTTTGCTTTTATTTTTTATATCTTGAAGTGACACTAAAATACTTGCATGTTTTATAATTACACTTTGAACAAAATTTAGAATTAAATGCAAGGCTCTCAGAATAATATTGGTCCAAATAATAATTCTAGACAAAATAGCCAATTAATCAAGTTATTCAATCTTAGGTTCCTTGATATTAAAATTGGGATGTTTTACACAAAAATAAACTCAAAGTGGCTTAAAGACAACTATAAAACATCACACCATAGGACTCCTAGAAGAGAGTACAGGCAAAATATTATCTGACATAAATTGTACCACTGTTTTCTTAGGTCAGTCTCCCAAAGCAATAGACATAAAAACAAAGGTCAATAAATGGGACCTAATCAAATTCACGAGCTTTTGTACAGCAAAGAAATCATAAATGAAACCAAAAGACAAACTACAGGCTGGAGAAAATACTCGCAAACGATATAACTGACAAGGGTTTAATTTCGAAAATATGCAAATAGCTCATACAACTCAACAAGAACACAACAAACAGTCCAACCTAAAATGGGCAGAATACCTTAATAGACATTTCTCCAAAGATATACAAATGGCCAACAGGCACATGAAAAGATACTCAACATCACTTATTATTAGGAACATGCAAATCAAAACCATAGTGAGGTATCACTTTGCATCAGTCAGGATGACCATCATTAAAAAATGTACAAATAAAAAATGCTGGAGTAATTCCTTCGATAGCTCATTTGGTAGAGCGGAGGATTGTGGTGTGGAAAAATGCTGGAGACGGTGCAGAGAAAAGGAAAGCCTCCTATATATTGTTGGTGGGAATGTTCCCTGATGAAACCACTATGGAAAACAGTATGAAGTTTCTTCAGAAAAGTAAAAAATAGATTTGCCATATGATCCAGCAATCACACTCTTGAGCATATACCCTGACAAAACTGCAATTTAAAAGTGTACCCCTATGTTCACAGCAGTACTGTTCCCAGTAGCCAAGACATGGAAACAATCTGAATCTCCATCAGTGGATGAATGGATAAAGGAGTTGTGGTAAACATATATGGAAAAAAGATACATGCGTAAATAAAGCTTTTACATTCTTTTGAGAGACACAAAATGAAACAAATACATGGAAAGGCACACATCCCCTGGTGACTTAGATGGTAAAGAATTCTGGCATGTAGGAGACCCAGGTTCTATTTTGGGTTGGGAATATCCCCTGGAGAAAGGAATGGCAACCCAGTCCAGTATTCTTACCTGGAGAATTCCACAGACAAAGGAGCCTGGTGGGCTATCGTGTACGGGGTTGAAAAGATCTGGACATGACTGAGTGACTAACACTTCGACTTTGTTTTTGGAAAAGAAGATCAAGTAGGAAAAGTTTAAAATTCTCCATAAATTAATCTGTATATATAATGCAAGTCAACAAAATTACCAAAATATTTTTTTTAAACTTGACCAACTTATTCTGAAGTTTATAAAGAAATATTAAAAATGAAAAAAACTCTGTGGTAGATGAATATAGAAACTGCTTCACTGAATAAACTATTAGGATTATATGAATTAGGATTTGACAAATGAGAGACGAGACAATGTAATCGTTGGGAGAAAGACAAATTTTTCAATTAGCAATATTGGGGCAACTAAGTAGGCAGTTAAGTCCTTGGGAAAATTACTTGGGACTTTTACCATCAAAAATGTTCCTTTTTAATAATACATAAAAAGTTAGTGAAAATTTATTAAAAAAATAAGGTAGTAACCTGTCAGAAAATGGGCAAAGAAAATGGTGAAAATTTCACAGAAAACAGCAGTGAAGTCATTTAAACATATGACAAGATACTCACCTGTGATAATCAGAGAAACAAAATACAAATCAGAACTATAATGCAATTCCAGTTTCCAGGTGTTAACTGGCAAATATCAAACAGTCTGAAAACACTGTACTGGTGAAGTTGTAAACAAACAGGACGCCTCAGATATTGCTGATTAGAATGATTTTTCTGAAGAAAGCAAAGTGCAGATATGTATTATGGTACGCTCCCATATATATTAATTACAAACAGTATTTGAATGGTTATGCTTGCATGTTCATAGCTTATCTTTGCAAGTCTACACAGTGTCATTGTTACTACTAGAAGCAAGTAGTAATTGATCCTCAAAAACATATCAAGTTGACTTAAGACTTGGTAACACATTGATGCTGAGTTATAAAATTTTCATTTGTATAGAGTGAAGAAGAACGAGTAAATGATTTTATATACAACCAAGTGTAATCACGAGTGAAGAAAAATAAAGCATTATGGGGAAAAGGAATAGGAAAAGAAGTGAACAGCAAGTCTTGGGAAATCAGATTATTATTAGATTTATTGGCGTGACCATTTCAAAATGTATATAACTGATCAATCATTATGTAGTACACTTCAAACTAACTTTGTATTATACATCAATTATGTTTCAACTAAAGAAATAATAACTGTATGTATGTATGTATATATGTATACTCTGTGATTTGGCCCCAAGTGTATTTTAGTTGAATTATTATTACTTTCAGTTAATCTCTACTTCAGTAATAATGCTTATATTTTGCTCTATTAGCTCTTTCATCCTAGCAATTAGAATAATTTTATGCTTAAATATACACTTACAATATTTTTTGTGTGTTTTCTCTTTGGGCTGTACATTTCTTAGGGTCATTTTTCAGTTAGAAAATATTATGGATATGCTTTATGACTATCTTAACAAATTTTAAGATGCATTTCATGCCTTCATCAAATGTTCCCATCACCTTAAATGGGGTTACAAGCTTTTTTTTTTTTGCTTATCATTGCTTTGGAGAGGAAGAGGACTGTTTTCATCACTATCTCAAACTAGAATGCTGCATTGTAACATTATTGATCAAGTGGACTGGGGAGAAAAGCCAAGAGAATGGCTTATATTTCCCATGAGCCTTTTTGCCTCAAGCTTCCCCCCTACAAATTTCAGTGTTAGTGATAACATCATCAGGGCAAACGCTGAAATCAGGTAAGGGGGTTTTTGATTGGTCTGTTATGCAGTCAGCACTAACGGGAATCATGTCATTTGCACTAGTCCAAAGCAGGTCCTGCTGCTGATGCTGCTAAGTCGCTCAGTCGTGTCCGACTCCGTGCGACCCCATAGACGGCGGCCCACCAGGCTCCCCCACCCCTGGGATTCTCCAGGCAAGAACACTGGAGTGGGTTGCCATTGCCTTCTCCAATGCATGAAAGTGAAAAGTGAGAGTGAAGTCGCTCAGTCGTGTCCAGCTCTTCGCGACCCCATGGACTGCGGCCTACCAGGCTCCTCCGTCCATGGGATTTTCCAGGCAAGAGCACTGGAGTGGATCGCCTAGCCAGGTTTAAATAGCCTGGTAACCATATTTCAACAGACTGTTTTATACATATAGATGAGGCAACTAAAAAACCCAGATTTATCTGCGAATTTTTTAAAATGAAGCATTTTTGTTTAACATATGCATGTTCCTTAAGTATAGCTATTTCCAGAAACAGACATACTCAAATGTAACTGAATCCTCATTGACTTACTGCTCAAGTATAACAAAAACATAAAGTTAAGCTACAAGCCCAACAAAGTGAAGATAATGTACACATGAAGAGTCAACAGCCTTATAAAATCCCAAGTATTTAAGAAAGAGACCAGAGCATTTTCAGTTTAGGTGTCTAGTTTGACTAAAAAGTCATAAAACAATTTTTAAAATACATTATCTATTAGAAGAGTGTGTTAACTTTCCAGCCAAGAAGTTGGAGTCTGACTCAATTTTAACCTCTGTGCCTTGATTTGGTGAAGAATGGAAATGAAGAGTCAAAACAAAATTAATGGATTGAGGTCATAAAAAAAGTAGCAAAAGTCTTTAATTTGATGATGAAAAAAATGAAACTTGGTTAGTTTGCTCAAATCACAATGCTGTTATTCAAATGTTAAAAACTCATAGTAGCAATTGCAACATCATTAGCAGTTCTCTTGGCCTTTTGTTTTTCATCTTTGGATTCTTGCTTCTCATTAAGATTCGGTTTGTATTCATTGTCTATATTTCAGTTTATAAATATATAATTGTTCAGAGAGTGACACGTGCTCCAAGTGTCTGTAATGCATGTCTTTTCTGTAATGCATGTCTTTTCGAAATAGCCAAGACAAAAAAAAAAAAAAAAAAAAAAAACTTTCAGTGTTATAATTTCATTTTTTGCTAAACAACACAGAGATATTCCCCTTTTTCCCAATGATTTCACTGCAGCTTATTTTTATTCTTTTACTTCCTTTTGATTATGAAATACAGGGAAGATTATAAAATAAAGATTTAATGTTTTGAGCATACCTATTTGGTAGCAGTTTAAAAGAGTAAATTAAATATACTTAAAAGTATAGCTACATCTACCTGTATATAGATAATTGAAATATTTTCATGGCAATAAAATCAATGGGAAGTTTATAGTTTTCCAAGTTATGTGAAGCATATTAGTAAATTAACTCAGGGAATCACTTGGATGGAATTCAAGATATGGATTTTTACACTAAGAGCTGACTGATAACTATGGCATCCTAATAACTACTAGTTTGTTATATTTTTATTAACCTTCCATGAAGATTAATTCATTCGACCAGTAGGTTAAACAAATCTGACTCGTGACACTACATATTTAATTAGGAGAAAAAAATTTCCAGTCTCTGTAAAAGCTGTATTGTCTTCCCATGGATTTTCTGCTATTGCTTAGCCAATAGTATTCCAGCACCTGAATCTGAATGCATTTACTCAATTCACCAAATACCACGTGCAGACCCATAATAGCAGACAGAATTTCAAACTGGGTCTTGTGTACAATCTAAGTTCCTTCCCTTTTCCTGTTTCAGCCCAGGGGCCTCCAGTGAGAAGAGTGGACCACACTTCACCTCTGTCCTCGTTAGCTTTTGACAGGCCATCTCCTCTGCCACCCCTGGATGATGTCTCCTCCCTAGATGTCTGGAGAGAAGGACACCAGGTGAAGGGCTGTGACTGAGCCGGCAGCAGGTGTTTTAGAAGCCCCTCTCGCTCTGCCTGAGGACTCTCCCGCTGTGCTCCTTGCAGGCAATCACTGACGCTGCTTCAGCGACCCCTCCACAGCATTCCTTGCCACTTTCCTTTGGCACCCGGGGATCCACTCTCCAGCTTGATCTTCCTGCTGAGAGGATTTTAATTTCTCTTCCGAGGTCTCCTGCGCGGGACCCCCGGCGGCCCTGGGTCAGCTCTCTGCACACCTGGTGGAACACATCTGGTTCAAGAGAGCCAAGCTCTCATCCTTTCCGCCGGCCTGTTGGCACTGCAAGGAGACCTCCGTGAGCAGCACTTTCCTGCTTCTGCCTGCAGAGCCCTGCCTTCCTGTCGCATTATCTCACCAGAAACGGGACCACTGTCCACAGCCGACTCTAGTTTCTAAAAGGAGGAACCAAATCCAGTCCTCGAGGTCAGCTGTGGGGAGCATATTGCCTAGACCACCAGATGGTATCTTTGAACACTTCACTTGGTCCGTGATGAGTAACTGGCCTCCTGTATTTGCCCAGACACTCTGAGAAAATGCCAAGAATAGTATTTTTTTTTTTTAAATTTAATTGGAGGACAATTGCTTACAATGTTGTGTTGGATTCTGCCATACAACATCATGAATCAGTCGTAAATATACATATGTGCTCTCCCTCTTGAATCTCCCTCCAACCCCCTACTCCGTCCCACCCCTTTAGGTTGTTACAGAACACAGCGCTGAGGTCCCGATGATATGCAGCAACCTCCCACTGGCTATCTATTTTGCCTATGGAATGTGTATATTTCAATGCTACTCTCTCAATTTGCCCAACCCTCTCCTTTCCCACTCTATCCACAAGTCTGTTTCCCATGTCAGCATTTCTAGACCTGCCCTGCAAGGAATAAGTTCATCAGTACCATTTTTTTTTATTCCATATATATATGTGTGTGTGTATACATATATATGTATATGTATATTTATGCAAATATTTTTACATTAGTACATGGGATTTATTTATCTCTTCCAAGAACAGTATTTTTCCAGGTCAAAGTCTGTGTAGAGAAAATGAGGTGGGATCTGGAAAGTCTGACAGAGCCTTCAGACCTGATGCCAGATTGGCCCTAAGTGGAGGAGAGTGGGGGAGAAGGCTGCACTGAAGGGTCATAGCCTGCTGTCCAGTCACATGGAGGCCACGCTGGGGTCCTCAAGCCGCTGTTGCCTGTGGGAGGGGGAGTCCTGCGATTCCTAAGATTTCTAAAAGTAAGTTTTCATCTACATCCCTGCATCGAGTCATTGGCTGCGAGTGGTCCACGTGAGGTGTGACCTTCATATAAAGTGCAGCAAAGTAGCTGGGACAAGTGGCCAATTGCACTTTCTCTGGCTGGAAGTCCAGGAAATATTCTCATGCCCACTTGCCACACCTCGCTTTTCCCCCAAAGTGGAAGATATGGACGAAGAGCGTGGAGAGGACTCCCTTTACTGATGTCCTCCACGAAGGCCTGTGCCTCTTAATCCTCATATTTTCAAGGTGTATAAAGGGATTCAAGACTCATGGAGTAGGTATTTCCCATTCCCTCTGAAAACCTCTATGTGGTTACTTGATCTTGCCTTTCTCTAATGATTTTAACTGGAAGTCCTCATTTGTCACTTTAATTTTGACATTTTGTAACATATTTTTGCTCAGTCTAGTAAAACTTATAAATCTAAAAGTTGGATAGCTATTTTTATCAAAATTGTGTCTAATAATAATTTCAATTATTATAAAATATATATATATTTTAAGATAACACACATGAGGGTGCTCAAAGAAGACATTACGGTACCTGGCAGCCCTGTTAATTAAATGTTTTATAGTGACTCATGAGGTCATTACGCAGAAGTTTCTGTTTATTTGTTTTATATAGTTGAACATTTATATCAATTTATATGCAGTCCTGGAAATATAGGTTTTGCATATTTTCCATTCTTTCCTTTCAAATGTGAATAATTTGTAAGAAGCCATTTTTTTCATTGCTTTTCCTGCTTCTACCTATGCAACATACTGATTTATACACAGTTTTACAAATGCAAATATATTCCAGTCTGAAACTAGTAAATGAGAAAGAAAATACAAATAACTTATTTTAAATGTTAAGATGCTAATATGTAACACATGAGCTGTTTGTAATTTAAACTAAAATAAATTAGTGGGTTACATGCTATTTTGCAAAAAAGTTCATTTTGTTAATTTTCAAAAGCCACCCCAGCTTAGAGTAAACTGACAGAAAGAAAATAAAACCAAAGAATGTATTGTTTTTGAACTCTGTCATCTTAATATCTAGGTAAACTTAGTACCTCATTACAAAGTCATTGATTTTGGTGCACAGAGCACAAACATTGTATATTACTTCTCCAAGGTAATGGTGTGTTTCAAACCGAATCTGTACTTAGTCTAAGTAGGTTTCTTTGAGTCCTTAGAACATGAAACAACTTCTTAAGTTTCTGAACAATGTCTAATAAATCTGAAGCAGAAAACATGACACTTCTCAGCATTAATCTTTATATATATGTTGACGTCAAATTTAATAGAGTGTTACTGGATTATTTCTAAATTATATTCCCCAAATAGATTCTTGTTCAAAAACCAGCAGAACTTGGTACCGGATCAGAAAAATGATAGTTTAGGCACTCATCTGATAGTATATTTTTATACAGTACTATGCTATAGGGTTATACTATATGTTATATATATTTGGTACAATTATTTATGTATGCTTGTGAAAATAGACATATAAGTCACATCTATAATGTTGAAATTTGATAGAGCTAAAAATGTCAGGTGATTCTAAAATTAAATAAACCAAATTCATCTTATGAACTTAAATACTAATAGCATAAAAATCTAGCTGCAAAAACAGGCAAACAGAAATCCAAAAAAAGATAAATTTTCCTTTTGACTGGGAAAATAATCTCAGAAATGGAAAATAAGGACAAGATGTATTTTCTTTATCAGAATAGGATGCCATGTCTTCCTATAGAAAAAGCTTATCTTGAAAACAATTAGAAAAATTCAATAAAAACTTTTAAAAACATTTATTTAAAGATATGAAAAAGTTTCTGAAGTAATAAGAACTAAAAGGCTAAGATTCTAAAAGAGAAGAATAACTAAAGTGACTTTCTGCACTTCAATTATTTATCCAATTCTGAAACTGTTCCAGGTGAGGGACTGAAAAGCTAAGCAGAAATATTTTGCAAAGCTGAGGAGACTTTTCTACTATCATTGTGCTGTCTTTAAAAATGGAGATTGGTCCATCTGCCTAACTACAATTAGAGCCTGCTATACAAAGTCAGGAAAAGAAAAACAAACATTGTATATTAATACATATATATATGTATATATATATATATATATATATATATATATATATGAAATCTAGAAAAATAGTACTGATGAACCTATTTACAGAGAAGAAATGGATATTCAGAAGTAGAGAATGGACCTGTGAACACTTTGGGGAAAGGAAAGGCTAGGGCAAATTGAAAAAGTTGCGTTGACATGCACACAGTATCATGAGTAAAATAGATAACTAGCAGAAGCTTCTATATAACACAAGGAGCCCTGCCGAGAGCTCTGTGACAACCTAGAGGGGTGGTATGGAGGGGAGATTCAAGAGGGATGGAATATATATATGTATTATGTTTTATTTACATATACATATATACATGCTTGCTTATATACACACATATATTTTTGCTCTATTATATATATATATATATATATGTATATATATATATATAATTATGACTGATTTCAATTGATGTATGGCAGAGACCACCACAACATTGTAAAGCAATTATCTACAATTTAAAAGTTAAAAAAAAAAGCAGAGTTTGGGACTTGATAGTGAGAATCTGTGATGAACCCATCAACTGTTCAGCTGAAAGTCTGGGAGGTTCTTCACTTGAGAAATAACTATCAACCAGAGGTTAATATGTAAATTACTATCTGGGCTCAATTCAACTCAGTCCCCTGATTGTTTTTTAATCATAGATATTAGCTTGTCTAGCAAAATGCCAGGCTGGATGAATCACAAGCTGGAATCAAGATTGACAGGTGAAATATCAAGAATCTCAGATATGCAGATGACAACACTGTAATGGCAGAAAATAAAGAGAAACTCTTGATGAGGGTGAAAGAGGACAGTGAAAAATTTGGCTTAAAACTCAACATTCAAAAAATGAAGATCATGGCATTTGGTCCCATCACTTCATGGCAAATAAATTGGCAAAAAGTGGAAACAGGGACAAATTTTACTTTCCTGGGCTCCAAAATCCCGTGGATGGTGACTGCAGTCATGAAATTAAAAGACGTTTGTTTTTGGAAGGAAATTATGGCAAACACAGTGTATTAAAAAACAGAAATATCACTTTGCAACAAATATCTGTATAATCAAAGTTATGATTTTTCCAGTAGTCATGTATGGATGTGAAAGTTGGTCCATAAAGAAGGCTGAGTGCCAAAGAAATAATTTCAAACTGTGGTGCTGAAGAAGACTCTTGAGAGTCCCTTGGACAGCAAGGAGATCAAACCAGTCCGTCCTAAAGGAAATCAGTCCTGAATATTCATTGGAAGGACTGATGATGAGGTGAAGTGAATGACAGAGGATGAGATGGTTGGATGGCATCACCAGTTCAATCAATATATAGTTAAAATGAATGCGAGTGATATGAAAGGTGAGAGGTTGCTTATGGACTTAAAGTGCTCTATGCTGCTAGCATTGCAGAGGAAGTACTGAGGCAATAATTCATGTGAAATTATAATGATTCAATAATAGATACTGTAATCTATAGCAATCACTAAAAGAATAGGAAGAGAAACTACAGAAAATTAACAGGTGGAAAATAAAATAGCTAAAGCAGCACACACGTACACACATACACACACAAACTGATTAATCCAAACGAAAGCAAAAAAGCTTTGCAAGAGCAGAAAGCCAAATGTTGATAGAAAAGAAGTATTAGATGGAAAATATGAAGTAAAGTATATCTTTATAAATACATTTGATAAAAATGAACAAAATACTTCAAATTAAGACTAAGATTGTTAGGTCAGACATTTAAAAACTTAACAAATGCTGCTCCTAAGAGGAACACCTTTATACGAGACTATATAGTGATTGATATCCAAAAGACTGGATAATACCAATAGGTAAATGATGCAAATATAAAGTAAAAGAAGCAAATTATATGGTTATATAAATATTACAGACAATATATATTAAGGCCAGAGGATCGCTGGAGATACAAGAGTAAAATTACACAGTGATAAAGAGGGAAATCAACTGGAAAATATGACTATTCTAAATTTTTACACCATAAGTATGCAGATTCAAAAAATATATGAAATTACCATTCACAATACTTCATAAGTTGATAAGACCTGCAGTTAAAACATATCAGTAAGGAGGACAAAGAAAATACGAATAACACCGTGGACAAAGCTGACCTAATTAAGAGACCTAATTGTCATATATTGTGCCATGTATATAATGAACATAATTAACAGACCTAATTGTCACACAGTGCGCCCTACATTTAACAATGATAAAAACTCACACTATTTTCAGGCACACGTAGTGCACTTACCAAAATGACAGGAGATGCGCTTTGTAAAGTAAAATGTTACCGTCTTACCTGGGCTTTGCTTCATGCTCAACATACCAGGTATCCTAGCAGAACGTCTATTAACTTATGAGTGTATCTTATGTAAGGAAAATGAGCAAAATTCTATGGCGCTTTTCTGTCTTATGAGCTGACATTTATCATGCAATTAAAGAAAGCTGCAACCTCATGATGAATGTCTCAAGGGCTTCTGTTTTGGTCATGGAAGATCAGTTATTTCTTTTATTTAAAAAAATGCTATTTGTACAGAAAGAGGAAGGAAAAAATGTTTCCCTTTTGGCTAAAAAGAAAGTTTACTTCCAAGTAATTATGTTGCTGATTTCTTCTTTTAGTTGTGCATATATAATTTATATTTCCTAAATAGAAAGTCTCCTTGATGTTGACATTAGGATGAATGTGCCTATCAGGCAGTTGGCCCAAATTGCCATTAATAATGCGAAGGTCATAGGGTCTACTATTCATTGGCCAATGACTATTGTATCAATTTATGCTTGTAATAAACCTCTAGTTTGGCTGGGCATTTTATAAAATGTGTGTGGCTGAAATGGGAAGTAAAATATAAAATGTAGATGGATCAGCACAAACAATTAGAAAAAACTGCTTAAAGAGCATGCCCTTTGAATCAATAACATCATCTTTGTTTAATAAGCACAGCCCCTTGATTTATCAGAAAAGACTCAGATTCATCCCTCATTAATGAAAGACTGCACTGCGGCTTTGTTTACTTAGAACCAAATTGGAGCCAGGGCTGTTAGGTTGTACTTGTCTGTGGTCTCGATAATTTGCAGTGAGCAAAATACGTTTGCAGCCTTGACAAACTAGAAATTACATAGTTTACATAAATCAAGTTATATAAAAGGGAAGCCAGCTCAATTTTAAGACAAAACCATAATCACTTATTTTTAAAACAATCACCTGCAAAGTATGATATTAAAAGAAGACTGGTCTAAAACAGAACTAAAAATTCCCTCTTAAAAAATAAAAATCTCCTTTGGGGCTTTCCGGGGCCAGAAGTCATCAACAAAGATAGATATAGAACACGTAAATGTTAGATTATACAAAGTTTATCTTAAACTTTGTAAAATGGCAAAATCAGACACCTTAGTCTGAAGAAAGGTATATTTGATACGTAAGGCAAATAATTTGGCATAATATGTAGTTCATACAATGCTCAGAGAATTAATTTCACAGATTTATCTCTGGAAATTCATATTAAACTATGAACTCACTTTGAATTCTCTGATTTCTTGTCCATATGTATCTTTCGCTAATGCACAGAAATGTGGGTAAGACTTGACATTTCAATTTCTAATTAATTACTCCACTAAATATCTTGCCTGGATGTACCATAGAAAGTGAAAGTACGAACGTTGACTAAAATGTCATTATTTTTCACAAACTATACCAAAGGGCAGCTTAATGGGTAACAGTTTCACAAATAATTAGACTAAATTATAAAATGTCAAAATAAATGAACAGACATGCCCTTTGATGTGTGTTCTTTATTTAAAACATTACTAATTTGCATATAGGCCAATTTGCCAAATTGGCAACATTTAGTTGTTCTTTCCTGCATTCATGTGAATCATCTTGCCTCATATACTTAGGTGCTGTTTCCAATTTATAAAGCTGCTATTCCTAAGGTAAGATTCTGGAAGTTTTTCTTCTGCTAAAAGGAAATTTATATTTATCTGATAATTTTCCATTGTACAATAAGGATTATCTTTTCTATACAATATGATTTAAGCAGTACTGTTAAAAACTTACCTAACCAAAATCAGTTCCATCATTCAAGATTCCCTGAAATCTTCTCCATTAATTACTAATAATTTAAATGCCTACGTGTATATGTGGAGTCCCATTTTCTGAATTATGTATTCAGAATAAGGGAATATAACCTTGTATGCTTTCTTCATTGCCTTCTACTATTTAGTATTCATAAAGTTACTACCTTAATTATTCACAACCCTTTAATGATCAACTTCTCATGGATTTTAGTTGTTATTTCTAACTCATCCTTTGAGCCATTAATACCTGATTTATTAACCCGTCAAGCATGTAATCAATGATTTTTCTGAAATCATCAATATCCTCTATCAGTTAACTTCTGTTTCTCAAAACCAGGAAATCTCAGTGGCATGCAAAAACATGCACTTATTTTATCCGTATGCATGACTCTGGGGTGGGGTGGGGGGCTGTGCCGCTGTTGGCTGGGCTGAGGGGGCCGCTGCAGTGAGGTCTAGGTTATGCATGCTCCGTGATCTCTGATTTGACTTGGACTGGTAAACTGGCTTGGACTGGTAAACTGGCCAGGGCATGGTCTTTTCATAGCGATGGCAAAGGTGCAGGACACGTGGAGACAGGAGGAGCCTACATCTGTAACTGGAAACTCACGTTTCCGCGCCTATTTAATTGGCCAGAGTAGGTCCCACAGCTGATGCGGAGAGGTTGGGGAGCACACTGTCTTCTGCGTCGCAAATGGCAGTTATAGACCCAAGGTCATCAATGCCAGGAGAGGTGACCAAGGGCCATGCAGCTTTCAACAGCCTGAACGGTGACCGCCCGAGACGGCTTCCCTCCGCCGCGCTCTTAGGAACTGGCAGTTTCTTACTCTCGGTTCCCTTAATCTAGCTTTCCCTCTACTCTTAATTTTTTTTTGCATCTTCTTTCTCAAAAGTGGCACTTCATAAGACTGCTTATAAAAATCATTCTTTCCCCATTCTAGTTTCCTTCCCTGAATGGTCTCTTGTAGTTATAGGTCATCTATTATTACATATATTCTGAAAACACTTAAATATAAATTCTAAGCCCTCATTTCTTACCCGAGGGTCAGACTTAATTTTCTGAGTCTGTATTGGACTTTTTAGCCTGAAAGGACTTAAAAATCCCAAACTCAGTATGGCCACAACCTAATTATCGTTAGACATTTCAGTTATCAAACCTATTCTGCTTTCTTTAAATATATTAATGACATCATCTTATACCTAGATCCACCAGCTGAATACTCAGAAACAAAGTGAGCAACTTTCCCTTTCAAACCCTCCAGATTTAATCAGTTGCTAAATCCTGTTGAGTCTACCAAATCCCTCTCCCAATATTTCCACAGCTCTCCCACTAATTTATTTGACAAATTTTATTAAAACTAAATTGCTGTCAAGGTATTGTGTTAAGCCATGATAAATGCCCAGAAAGAACTTAGTCTCATATAGGATGTAAATATTAAGATGATGATAAAGACCCAAATAGTGTGTATACCTTGAAAGGACCATTTTTAGTAAGGAGTATCAGGGACAAGGCAATGTTCTAACTAGCTTTTGGAATATGTTATAAAACACACGAGAATGATTTTACATGTGAAGAACATAAGATGGCAAGGAAGAAGGCTTTTCAATGTAAAGAAAATTAATAAGTACGATTTAAAAAAAAAAAAAAAAAAACTGGAGTATTTAAGATTCAATCCCAGGAAGTCTGGGATATAGCCAGTATTTCTTTTGACTTCCTCTCGCTACATGGGTCCAGTTATTAAGTACATCAGACAGACGTGTTCTGTTCTTTATATCTCAAGGGATAGGCACAGTTTACACTGGAAGTGCCGAGTTAGAGTCTACTGGCAGACAATGCCTGGTGTGGAAGCAATACTAGTGAGGAGTGTTATTACTGACACCAGTGTGTGTGAACTCAGCAGACATATATTTTATGCTGCAATAAGTTTTGTATTGTTAGCTTTCAGTCACTTTGTTTCTTATCATTTTTTGTGTGTGCAAGTTTTTACACTCCCTAGTATCTCGTGAGCTGATCAACACGCCTCCAATGTGCCATTTCTCTTCCCTAAGTTAATCACAACCAGTGTTAACTGTTTTCAGCAGAGCCCTGATGTTGATCAGATTTTCTACAAGTGGACTTCAAAGCGAGGATTTCTGTGCTAGAGATTCATTAAGGAGTAGCATTCAAGGTTAAAGACTGTGTCAGGCAGGAGAGGGAAAGGAGAGTCTGCATGGACATGATTTGAGGAAAAGTCCTACGCAGGGTGAATCCAGTCTCCTCCCCCGGGAGCTCTGTGTTGTAAGTTACACCCCTAGAGACTGTCTCCCTCCATGCAATGATCAGGCGTGTGTACTTACACACAGCTCAGTTACTGGAGAAACCCCACTTCCGGGGGGCTTCTAGCTGTCTGCATTTTTAGGCAAAACAACTCCAGTGGTTGCGTGGCAGTCCCCCAACGACAGTTGCAGGTGTAGGCTACACACAGAAACAGAAATTCCAAAGCAGCAGAAGAGAAACCCACAGAAATGGCGAGAGAAAGTTTTTATATGAAGCACTGACGGTGCTAGCTATAGACTAAAATGGGTTGAAAAAAAAAAAAGAGTTTCAAAAAAACATTTCAGGTAATGTTTTCATGGAAAAATAAATGAGTCTTCAGTTGGTTATCTGCCCTATTAGGGGTACAAGCAGTGGAAATGCCATTCATATTCAGGCATTCTCATCTAGCAGAAAATGACTTGAAGTGAGAGACAGCATGGAATAAAGGTTAAGAGCGTGGTGAAGTGAAAGTGAAAGTCGTTCAGTCATGTTGGACTCTTTGCAACCCCATGGAATTCTCCAGGAACAGAATACTGGAGTGGGTAGCCTTTGCCTTCTCCAGGGATCTTCCCAACCCAGGGATCAAACCCAGGTCTCCCACATTGCAGGCAGATATACCAGCTGAGAAATTCAGTTGCCTTGGACAAATTTTAGCTTTGCTGCTTGTTAAAGAGTAGCCTTTGATAAGTTACATAACATTTTCATGTCTCAGTTCTTCATGAGTAAAATCAAGGTTAACCATAATATGCACACCAAAGAGTCTGTGTATTCAGTTAGAATTCCTATAAAACTCAGGTCAGTGTTTGTCTCGTGATAAGTAGTAAACTGTGTTTAACAAATAAATAAATGTAGTTGTGAAATATCCAATTAAATGAGTATCTGCATTCCTAACCATTTCTCCGGTATAGAATATTATAAACAACATAGGTTCAAGGTAGGTGCATTTGAATGTTGGGTGCTAAAGGTTTTGAGCATATAGAAATATATTATTTTTGGCTACTTGCATTACACTTTTTCTTCCTGTTGGAGGCAGGGGTTCCCGTGGTGTGCATCTTGAAGGGAAGAAGTACCTAGCCTCCTTTTTCCTCTCTCTCTGCTGGTTAAGGTATAAGTGTATTAGCCAGGCTCCTAAATCAGATTCTTCCTTTCCAGGACCTTGACTCAGGATGGCGAGACTGAAGCTCCTGGGGCAGGTGAGATCAGTTAGAGGCAGTGGTGGTGTTAACAGTAGGGGTATGCCAATAACAGTATTAGAAATAGGCTGTTCCTTTAGAATTCCTTGGCTTTCATTTTGGCATCCAGTTACCCTTTATTTCTGACCCTGGTTTTCTAGTCTTCCCAACTGCTTTGTGATTTGCCCAATATTCTGAAAATAAAGTCCTTTTATGCTTTACTCAAAAAGCCTTGACTCTATTGCTGCAACCAAGAACCTATGTGTCCCACAAGCCTTGTCTTGGAAAAGTATACGGAGAGGGAAAGAATATCAAAGAAAATGTATAGAAACTATTTAGTGAAAACAATCTGTCTTTGTCAGAGATGTGTATATGAATATTGTTGTACCTGGGTCTCAGAATTTCTAAATTAACTAAGTTTTAGAAGCTACTTAAATCTTCCATTTATAGTCCCCAATGGACAAGAAAATGTGTGCATTAAATGCAGCTTTTCTTGGATAGATATTAAAAAGCTAGTAGAATGCATGCTTGAGGTCAGTTTTTTAAAACCAGCGATCATTTGATTGTAGTGTCACTATTCTTTTGAGTCAATGGCTTATACAGTCACGTATTCTTGGGCTAGATTGTCTGGGTTTAAAATCTGGGTCCATCATTTACTACTTTAATAGTCTCACTGAGCCTCTGTTTGCTTACTGACAAAAAAAAAGAATATAACTTAAGTTCTTTATATGGCTGTTGAAAAGCTTAAATGGATTATTTATAAGTGAAGAGCTTAGAATGAAGCCTGCCTTCTGTGATACTTCCACGTGTGCATCTTCTTCCCTTTCATCATCATCATTATTATTCTTGTTACTACTACTCTTATTATTGTTATTTGATAGCTAACTTGTGCTAGTATATGCTATTGTCTCAAAATTCTTTTTATAACTAAAATCACAAAATATAACACCTTCTAATCCATATATTAGATTTCTAGTTAATTTGTCCTATATGTAACACTGTCATGTTGGCCTTTATATGTCTTCTTGAATAAATATTACACGTACAATAGTTAATATTTGGAAAGTAGACTCATAGGAGTTAGGATTAAAAGTTGGCCACACACATTAATATATCCCTACTTTATTTCTTATCCTTAAATCTTAGGCTTCTTTTAGAATTTGCTTAGAATTATACCTAAAATGGTTAATGTGTACAAATTAAGTACAGGTATAATTTTTACATTTAAATGAAATAAATCATTTTTATTTTAGAAGCATTATATACAGCATTTTAAATTTAATAAAACTCTGATAAGGGATTTTAAGAAATTTCCATGTATTCCTTTTTATAATATTGAATTTCAGGTTAACACTGTAATATAATATTATATAGAGACTATTTTGGCTGAGTCTGTATCATATCATTCTATATAAGATAGGATACTCCAGATGGAATTAACTAACTATTTCATCCAGTGGCAAGAAGATGTATAGAAAAATTTCAAGGTCAGCATTTACACTATTTTCCACTTCCAGTTCTCAAGTAGCCTTTTAAAAACACACTCGACACATTTTATCTGCAAGGAAATATCAATCTAGGGAAGAAAATATTTTCAATTCTCAATTCTTATGACAGCTTCAAGGCAAAGTATTACCGAAGAGTTCTGAAATGTTTAGGAGATGTAACAAAATGAAATGAGAACTGTACTTCAGAATAATGAACAAGATGCTGTGGCTCATAAATGTGCCCTATGTCTAAAATATCGAGAAGAGTAATTTCTTACACATTGGGTCACTGTTGCAGGAAGATGAGGGTTTCTACTTCATCTTCCTGGTGGTAATGTCATTCAATTTTCAAAGGAATTTGAATTTATAACTGAGGGTACTTTAATTGAAATTTTATAAGTCAGATAAGTTTTGAAAATTGTCTGATTTCCCAGAATAAATATAATTCATGCATATCACTAAATTTGATGCAAAAAATTTTCTGTATTCTAGTATAGATATATCAGTATTTCAGAATCACAAATTGAAATGTCCATCTTTAAGTACACATATATTTTATCTGTTGGCTTATAATTATTTTAATTGAAGCAATGGAATACATTTGCACAGATGAATTGTACAGATGACATATCACGTATGTATTTTAGCAAATGGACTTTAAGGTAATACTTAAAATAACTACAGTGGAAATATTAAGTTTGAATATTTTAATGTTTTTTTAAGTATCACAATATGCTATAAGCACAAAGCAGCTAATGCCATTACCATTTATTCCTGATTAAAACAAAGTTAGCTGTAGATATTAAAATAATATTTAACAGTAAAAAGTTTCTGTTGTTTTTAAAGGGTGGCAGTAGTAGGAAAAAGGTTATAGAAACAGAAGGACTTGAGAAAGATGCTGGGCTGCTCTGTGCTGTTCAAACAATTATCCATGCTTAAATATATGTCACACACACACGCATATGCCCAAATATATCCTATACAGGAAGAGTTTGAGTTTTCACTGGCAATGTCTTTTAAAATCTCTGCTACATTTATGATCAGATCATTCTGTTTTCATAAGTATAATCTTATTCCTAACACAATAAAGTTGAAAAAGTGCAGTTTACATAGCCTTTGATTCTGAATGAAACCCAATAAGGGTTTTCTTATCAGCATCACAGTCTCCAGAATCTGAGAAATGTGTTATCTACTTGTCAAAAGGAACCTTGCTGATGTAGTTTAATTGAGAATAAAAGGTTATCCTGGAATTTCCAGATGGGCACAGTGGAGCCACCGAGGTCTTTGTGAGAGGGAGGCAAGAAAGTCCAAGTCAGAAGAAGGGTAAGGGAGGATGGAGACAGAAGTTGGAGTGTTGTACTTTATAGACAGAAGGAGGAACCACAAGCCAAGGAATGCAGGAGAAAAGGGAAAGGAGAATGATTGCTCCCTGGAGCCACCAGCAGAAGTTGGCACTGCTAACACCTTGATTTTGGCTTCAGGATACTCATTTCAGACTCTAACCTCCAGAACTCTGAGAGAATTAATTTGTTTTATTCAGAGACATTAATTGTTTGGAAGTTTGTTACAGCGGAAATAGGAAATGAGTGGAATTTTCTACATGCATTAGTTATTTTTTTATAATTTTGCAAAATTAGAAGGCAGGCAATGCTAACCTAGTAGCAAAGTCTCAATATATAATCTTCTAATTCATATAAACCATACTGGCTGTGACCTAAGTGTTTAAACTGAGTAACTTATAGTGTGGTATGTTTATTTCAGTATCTAATTACTGGCTGGAAACATGTAATTTATATCGGTTAAATTGTCCTTTATGTTCTATTATTTCTAATAATAAAATTAACCTAATATCATCAATAATTTGGAGAACAGAAAAAAACTCAAAAAGACTTTCTGATCTACTAATCTGTTTTAGTTTATAGATACACTTCCTTCAAGTTTAAATAATAAGTATAATGTATTAATTAATTATAATAGTTCTATGTGTCTATAATCATAACATGTATATGCTATTTTGTATGATTTTTACCATTTAATATCATTGACTGATTAATAAACTTAGGAAGTGATGACTATGTTTATATATTACTCATAAAAATGAGAGGCATTTTTAGGTTATACATAGATCTGGAGAGTTTTTACCTAACTTCCAAATAGTTTAGGAAGATGTTACGGAAAAGAAAAGACTTCAGCAGTGACAAAGCAGCTGCTTGGGAGGCTGAGTGGGCACGTGGGTCGGGAAAGGACACTCGGCCAGGGATGCTTACAGCCGTGCGTGCAGGCGTGTGCAGGCGGCAGTGCGTGCATGCTCAGCTGTGTCTGACTCTTTGCAGCCCTAGCCCATCAGGCTCCTCTGTTCATGGATTTTTCCAGGCAAGAATATTGGAGTGGATTACCATCTCCTCCTCCAGGGGAATCTTCCCGACTCAGGGATCGAACCTGCATCTCCTGCATCTTCAGCATTGGCAAGTGGATTCTTTCCCATTGAGCCATCTGGGAAGCCCCTTGGAGGTAGAAGTAGAATAACCAAAGGAGACAAAAGGTCACCCAGAAGAGCTGTGAAGAGGAGAAGGTCATATCTGGCCCCTAACACAGCTGGAAACCACTTCAAGGTCTCAAGTCAAATGATAAAGCAATGGACAAATCAAGACGGAAAGTGAGGCAGAAGAAATCTCAAGCATAAGGTGACTGCAAGACGGTGGCTTCCTGGAAAGAAATTTTGGTTTACAGAAATTTTGGCTAAGCTATTATGTGACTAAAACATGATATAAAGAAGTACTGTGCTAACAGGTATAAAAAGCTGTCAATGAACTCTACATGAAGAATAAGATACTGTATACAGAAGTTAGATGCAGTTATTTTAAGATATCTTGCTTAATGAATTACATTCTTGGTAATGTTGAATTCTTTTTGAATAAGAGAATGTTAGAGGAAGATTTCTCATCAAAGACGGTCAGCCATTGTTAAGCCACAGTGAAACTAGGTAGAAGAATTTTCTGGTAAATATAATTCAATGTAAATCCCTGAGAGAGAATCATCTTGTCTTGAAACCTCAGAAGCCTGTGAATAGTATCATGATATGCTTTTTCTCTTAAGGCAATCAAAGACTGAAAATGACCATTGGCATTCTGAACAGCAAACAAGAATCAACAGGCTTGGAAGTTTCTCAGGGGTGAAGTGATTCTGTGAGAACACAACCACCTTCTGCCCCACTTTGAACACTTGGCATGACCACACAGCTTAATCTGCAGTGGGAGCCAGCCTCCACGACAGCCTACAGTGATCTCTTCCAGTATTCACACCCCTGTGTATGCCCCTCCGACATGAAGCATAGTTGGTCTGAGTGACCAGACACATAAGCAGAAAAGACAAGACATGGCTTCCATGTTCATCGTATGAAAGACCACGGCTTCTGCCTGGGGAGCTCCGTCGCTCATCTCTGCTCACTTCTCAGATCACTCACTTTGAGGAAAGTCAGCTTTGATTTCACGAGGACGCACAGGCAGAATATGACAGCGCTCACATGGCGAAGAGTTGTGGCCTCTGGCCAGTGGTGAGAGAGGAACGATCACCTGCCAATAAACACACAAGTCAGTCTGGAAGTGGATTGTCAGCCCCGGTCAAGCCTTGAGATGTTTACAGCTCTTGCAAACAGCTAACTGCAACCTTATGAGAGATCCTGATTCAGAACTATCCTGCAATGCTGCTACAAGATTCCCTTCTCCTAGAAACTGTGAAATAAGATAAAAAGGTGTTGCTTTAAGCTGTTAAATTTGGGGGCAATAGGTTAAAGCTATTGACAGCTAAAGCTATTGACAGCCAAAGCTATTGACAGCCAAAGCTATTGACAGCTAAAGACAACTAGAACATTTGCTCTTAATGCTTCTGTTAAATGAACATAGAGTTCAGAAAAGGCTCCTGCATTGGAAACGTTAAGAGAGCTCAAGAATAGAGTTTTGCCAGGTAAAGAAGGAGGGGGAAGGACAGACTTCGTAGGCTGGGGTGACATTTCCACCTGCATCTCCTGCTTCCTTTGGTTTGCTTATGTTTAGGCTAATGAGATTATTAACTTTTCCCCAAGTACACCTGAAGGGTTTTTGCCTTACTGGGCTTTCCCTTTAGGTTTCACCGTTCTACATTCATGTCTATTTATTCTTTAGATTTCCTTCTACTTTCTACTCAGAGATCAAACTGTTCTGTGAATTAGTGATTCATTTTGTAATTTCACCAACTGAAGTAATATTTTTCTCATTTGTGCCACCACAGAAAGCTGCACTTTCCTCTTCACTTTTCACTGTTGGTCTGTTTTATCATAATTGGATACAGGTTTTCTAAATTAGATTTTAAGCTCTTTGAGAGAAGCACCTATGAAAGAATTGTTTTTCTTATGCCTCAGCACTTGTAGGATTGAATTGAATTAAAATAAGCTCTGGACTTAAAAATTTATAGAGTTGCCTATGCTACAATTGTAGTAATATCACTGTATTTCTTCATGTTTAATGTAATATACAGGAGAAAATCAACTTTGGAATCAAAAGAACATAATCCCACTTGGATTTACCAGATGGTAATTAGACAGTTTGGGGTTTCTTTTTCTTTCCCACCTTCTCTCTTTTTAAATAAAAAAAAAAATCCTGGGTCTATTTCCTCATATGCAATAGAATGTTAGACTTTCCTAAATAGAATTATAAATCTTACAAAATATGCACATAAGATAATCTCGTTCATGTTTCTTATAGAGACTCAATGCAAATTAGAAAACAAAAGCAGCATTCTAGTTGAGTCTTAGAGACATATTATAGATATCAATACGATGGGTTAACTCTTTTGGATGAGTCATATTAGAATTTTGATGGAATTTGCAGTCAATTAGCATTTAATTTCTAGGCAAAACAAAATCTAGTACTAATTCATTTTCAAGTTGCTATTGCGGGATAAAAGAATGGCACATTTCTTGTGGTATTTATATGCTGAAATCACTAAGGTTTGAGGTTAAAAAAACTACTTATTCAGTAAGTGGAACTTATAGACAAGTGCTTAAAATGCCAACAAGTTCTGGCTTGTATCACTTAATTTCTCAGAAGGCTTTTTTTTTTCCCCTTAAACAAAACATCATGAGTGTACAGCTGCAGAATATGTGAAAAGGAGTTTAATGGTATGCTCTTCAAACAATGAGACATTTTAAAAATGCACACAGCATTGTTTCAGCAAATGGTCTACCTGTAAACTTTCAAAATTTGCACTAATTCCAGTAGTTTAGGAGATTGAAAGAAAGTCAGCCATACCTGTGGGAGTTTGTTTACAGACGTTTAAATTACAAAGGGCAGTCTGCTCTATTTTGGGAACCTTTGGACTGTTATGGGAGATGAAGGCCATTTTCAGTATCTAAGCAAAAGCCCTTTTAAACACATCAAAATTCATATTTGGGGCAAAATCAATAATGATAACTGAAAATGATTTTTTTCTAATAAAGTGCACTACAAAGAGATACATAGCAAGCTATGCATCCTCAGAAATACTAATTGTTGATGAATATTCATCTCCTAGAAGAGCTTACATTATGTGGAAACTAAACTCAAAGCATGATTGTAAGTACCTTGAGAGCCTGTTTAAAATGAAAAGATAGCAAGGTGATATAAATTGTCACATTGGTAGCTTTATTATTTTTTACCGATACTGTTCCTCAAACTACCTTAGATTTGCCATTTTTTAAAGTGTTTTTTTTTTTAAAATCCTTTCTGAGAATGAACTCCATTGAAAATGAGAACATTCCATTGGGTCTTGCCTTGCAGATGATTGCGAAATGAAGTCTTTGTCTAAAGTACAGAGAATGAGGCCATATTATGGGGACAGCAACCTGCTGGGAGTGACAAATTTTGGTTCCAGCAAGCCTGCTCTAGTCTGGGTTCTGGTTCTGACTTTGGGGAGCATTCAGATGCTGGGTCTGACCTTGTCATTCACATACACTCTCTGAGTTTTAATTTATCAACAGTAATAACCACAGTATTTATTATGGAGTTACCATGTGCCAAGCACTTTACTTGATACTTCAAAAAACTTTGAATATAGTGGTGGCCCTTGTAGAACATATGGCCTCATGAATAAATGAGACAATTCAATAGACTAATTCTAATTACTAAAAACCCACAGAATTAGATATTGTGTTGGGCATACATAGTTACAGTGCTTAACATTAACCAAGTGAAAGGGAGATCAGCAGAAGGAAGTGCCATTTAAGTTGTGATCTGAGGGATGAGATCAATATGTGCAAAAGCAAAATGCAGAATCAAGTAATTATTATTTTGGCAAATTGGCTACATTTTAGAAGCTAAAATGACAACTGAATTCACAGGTCTACTGCTTGGCTGGAGTTATTCACATCAACAGTTGAAAGTGATTAAATCTTGATTTTATAAGAGGAATCATTACTTTTACTGGTGAAAAAAGCATTTCCTCACCTACACAGGTGCATGGGGCAGCTTAGATGTATTCTTATGTTCTATAAAGTGGAAAAGTTATTTTATTAATTGAAGTTTTATAATATTCTATGAGATATGTGAAATTATTTTTAACAAGGCAATTCTGAGTTAAGAAAAATTAATTAATTTAATTGAAATCTAATACCTTATTTTTAAATATTATTTAAAAATTGCCTTAAATACATTAATGTATTTAAATATATGTTCTGCTTAGTCACTCAGTGGTGTACAACTCTTTGTGACCACATGGACTGTAGCCCGTTTGAAATATAGTTAAATATATTTTAAATGAAAAAGCCCACTGCTGTCATCCTAGATTGGAACAGATAGCCTTACTGAGTATTTTAATTCAAGCAACGACTTCACTGAAAAACTGACAATTATCCCCCTTGTCTTCTCCCTTTTTGTTTATGCTCAGTTGCTCAGTCATGTCTGACTCTTTCGGACCCCATGGGCTGTAGCCCACCAGGCTCCTCTGTCCACGGGATTTCCCAGGCCAGAATACTGCAGTGGGTTGCCGTTTCCTTCCCAGGGGACCTTCCTGAACCAGGGGCCAAACCCCGGCCTTGCATTGGCAGGCGGATGCTATGCCACTGAACCACCTGGGAAGCCCTTCTCTTTTCATACCTTATCAATAATCAGAAATGATAATAGCGGTTTTCTGAAATCTAGAAATGTTCCAAGTATTACCACAGTAGTGGACAGAAGTGAAGAGCTATCATATCCGTAATGGTTTAAATCGCTAACAAATAAACAAAGAGAAAAGAAAAGCGTTGTAAGGACCACCATCCCTGACGGCTCTATCTGTTGGGGGTGAGTGGAGCAGAGGGCCAGGGCCACATTGAGAGAGAAAAACCCTTAAACTAAGACTCCCCGAGAGACTTCAGCAAGAGTATGATCAGCTCAGCATTGCTTCACCCTCCACTTCCCCCTCCCATCTCCTATAGACGTTAGTTTTAATAATGATTAAAGAATAATGCTTGAGTCCCATCTGAACGGCTTTTGAGATTTAACTCACTAAATCTATTCATAGCACTGAGCTTGTAAGGGGGGTTTGAACAGATCTGCACAGCTAATCATGGAATATTACACTGATACTTCATCTCCCACATCAATACCAATTATGACTGTGTAGAGAGTGCTGCGTGTTATTTTAATAGGATAGAAATTTTTAATCCAGTCAGGTAGTTCTGGATGAGTGTGTTTGTATGTCTGTCATTAAAATTTGGTGGCTCATGCTGCTCAAGACAGACACATTTTGAATGTTTAAAATTTTCACAGATGTTATTTATCCATTAGAATGGAAAATTTCCTGCACTCTACTATATAGATTCTGCCTCATTAACATAAATAAAAAATAAAGCATAACAACAACAATCTTGCTTAATGTGTACAAACAGAAATATTGTCATAGGCATCTGGCAATCAGTTGGAAAGGTGAAAACTGCTAAATGAATGAGACTGGCAGAATATAACAATTTTTTTCTGAGGAAAAGGCCTGCTGTTAGAGATTTTTGCCTCTGCGTCCCATTGCTTTTTAGTTTGAGTGTGGTTGTGATCAGCATGGACATTCAAGTAAAAGACGTCTTCACTAATTATTTGTGCTAATAACATTTATAAAAAATATTCCTTCTCTCAATTGCCAAAGCTGGATTTCCCCTAAAGCCATTTTGTAAAACAAAATCACAAAGAAGGCCAACTTTTTAACATCAGGATCCAGGTGTCATAGCACTCCCAGGCATGGGCTTGAGATCATGATCATAAAAGAAATCCAGCTAAGAGACATAAATTAATTAATATGCTCAAGAAAATATCATCATATCATGACATAAATTTGATTATTAAAACAGAAATTCCTTTTTCTGTCCATTAAGAAATATTTCACAGATTTCTAAATTTTTTTTGGTTTTGTTTTACTAAAACTTGAGAAGAGTTTCAACTGATATGAGCATCTTCCACTACCTTTCTCCAGAGAATTTTTCCAACTTGCTCCATGTTAACTCTTTTTATTTCTATCTTTTCAATTGGGCAGAGAACTTTCATGAAGGTAGGGACAATGCTTTTTTTTTTTAATTTGATGTAAATTCATACAAATGACAGAGAGCAGTTATTATATTTTTGCTGAAGGAGTGAATAAAAGAAGTATATTTACATTCTTTCTCTGCAGTTATACTAAATTGTATCTTTGGATTGGCAAGATTGAAAAATTAAGACCAGGACACAAACTCACAGCAAACATTATTCCCAATGGTGAAAAACTGAAAGCATTCCCCCAAAGATCAGGAACAAGACAAGGGTGTCCACTCTCACTACTCTTATTCAACATAGATTTGTAAGTCCTAGAAACAGCAATCAGAGAAGAAAAAGAAATAAAAAGAATCCAGATTGGAAAAGAAGAAGTAACACTCTCACACTATTTCCAGATAACATGATACTATAGTAGAACACCCTAAAGATACTATCAGAAAATTACTACAGCTAATCAGTGAATTTAGTAAAGTTGCAGGATACAAAATAAATACACAGAAATCACTTGCATTTCCTAATTACTAACAATGAAAAATCAGAAAGAGATATTAAGGAATTAGTCCCATTCACCATTGCAACAAAAAGAATAACATATCTAGGAATAAACCTACCTAAGGAGAAAAAAGATCTGTACACAGAAAATTATAAGGCACTGATGAAAGAAATCAAAGATGACAGAAACAGAGGAGAGCTATTCCATGTTCCTGGGTGGGAAGAATCAATATTATGAAAATGACTATACTACCAAATGCAAACTACAGATTCAATGTGATCCCTATAAAATTACCAAAGGCATTCACAGAACTAGAACAAAAACTTTCACAATTCATATGGAAACACAAAAGACCCGAAACAGCCAAAGCAGTCCTGAGACAGAAGAATGGAACCTGAGGAATCCACCTTCCTGACTTCAGACTCTACCACAAAGCCACAGTCATCAGGACAGTGTGGTACTCACACAGAAACAGAAATATAGACCAAGGGAACAAGACAGAAGGCCCAGAAATAAACCCAGGCACCTCTGGGCACCTTATTGTTGACAAAGGAGGAAAAGACTACACAATGGGGCAAAGATAGCCTCTTCAGTAAGTGGTGCTGGGAAAACTGGATGGCTACCGGTAAAAGAAGGAAATTAGAATGCTTTGTAACACCATACACAAAGATACCTCAAAACGGATTAAAGACCTAAATGTAAGACCAGAAACTATCAAACTCTTACAGGAAAACATAGACACAACACTTGATGTCATAAACCAAAGCAAGATCCTCTATGACCCACCTCCTAGAGTAATGGAAATAAAAAACCAAAGTAAAGAAGCTACTTAAACTTAAAAGCTTTTGCACAGCAAAGGAAACTATAAACAAGGTGAAAAGGCAACCCTCAGAATTCGAGAAAATAATAGCAAATGAATAGACTGACAAAGGATTGATTTCCAAAACATACAAGCAGCTCACACAACTCAATATGGGAAAACAAACAACCCAGTCAAAAAGTAAGAAAAAGACCTAAACAGACATTTCTCCAAAGATATACAGATGGCTAACAAACACATGAAAAGATGGTCAACATCAGTCATTATTAGAGAAATGCAAATCAAAACTGCAATGAGATATCACCTCACACCAGTCAGAATGACCTTCATCAAAAAGTCTATGAACAATAAACAGTGGAGAGGGTGTGGAGAAAAGGGAACCCTCTTGCACTGTTTTTGGGAATGTAAAGTGATGCAGCCACTATGGAAGATGGCATGGAGATTCCTTAAAAAACTAGGAATAAAACCACCATATGACCTAGCAATCCCACTCCTAGGCATATACCCTGAGGAAACCAAAATTGAAAGAGACATATGTATCTCATTGTTCATTGCAGCACTATTTACAATAGCTAGAATGTGGGAGTAGCCTAGATGTTCATCAACAGATGAATGAATGAAGAAGTTGTGGTCCATAAACACAAGGGGATGTTATTCAGCCATAAAAAGGAACACATTTGAGTCAGTTCTAATGAGGGGGATGAACCTAGATCCTATTATACACTGTGTCAGAAAGAAAAAGATAAATATTGTATACTAACACATATATATGGAATCTAGAAAAATGGTACTTATGAAATTATTTGCAAGATAGTAATGGAGAAACAAACATAGAGAACAGACTTATGGACACAGGTAAGGGGAGGAGAGGGTAAGATGTATGGAAAGAGTGACATGGAAACTTACATCACCGTATGTAAAATAGATAGCAATGCGAATTTGCTGTGTGGCTCAGGGAACTGGAACAGGGGCTGTGCATCAGCCTAGAGGGGTGGGGTGGGGAGGGAGGGCGAGGGAGGTCAAGCGGGAGGGGACACATGTACACCCGTGGCCGATTCATGTTGATGCTTGACAGAAAAACAACAAGAATTCTGTAAGGCAATTATCCTTCAATTAAAAAATTAAAAAAAAAGCCATAGTCAGGAAGAAAATATTCGAAAAAGATACATCTGATAAAAAAGACTGCTATTCAAAATATACAAAGAACTTCTACTCAAAAATAACACAATAACAACCCAATGAAGAAATGGCCAAAAGTTCTGAACATACATCTCAACAGAGGAGACATACTAATATATAAGAAATATATATATATATACACATATTTCTAAATATACATAGGAAAAAAATTTTCACACCATCACGTCATTCAGTGTGAGTCGCTCAGTCATGTCCGACTCTTAACAACCCCATGGACTGCAGCCTGCCTGGCTCCTCTGTCCACGGGATTTCCCAGGCCAGAATACTGGAGCGGGTTGCCATTCCCTTCTCTCGGGGAACCTTCCAATCCAGGGATCAAACCCAGGTCTCCTACATTGCGGGTGGAATCTTTACTGCCTGAGCTGCCAGTGAAGCCGTAGGGTACTGCAAATTAGAACAATGAGATACCCCCGTACACCCATCAGAACAGTGAAAAATCAGAGCAGGGACAACACTAACAAAAGCTAGCAAAGTCGCAGGGCAACACGAACGTGTCTTCATTGCTGGCAGGCATGCGAAACAGTCACTTTGGAAGACAGTTTGCCAGTTTCTAATAAAAGTAAATACACTCTTACCATGTGATTCAGCAATTGTGCTTCTTGATATTTACCCCAAAGAGATGAAAATTTATGTCCATAGAAAAACCTATACATAAAATTTGTAGCAGTTTTATTCAAAATTGTGAAAACTGGGATGCAACCAAGATGAACTTGAACAGGTGAATTCATAAACAAACTATGTTACATTAGACAGTAATGTTTTATTCATTACAAAAAAGAAATGTGCTATCAAGCCATGAAAAAAAAATGACCTTAATGCATTGTACTAAGCCAACAAAGCCAATATGAAAAGCTAATATACAGTATGATCCCACCTACTTGACATTCTGGAAAAGGTAAAACTACAGAGACAAGAGCACTGGTTACCTGTGATGAGGGAGGAGAAACGAGTGAACAGGTGGAGCACAGAGGACCTCTAGGGCAGTGGAAAGATACTCTGTATGGCACTGTAGTGGTGGATATATGTTGTTATATAACATATTCTTCTAAGCCCATACAGTGTATTACACCAAGGGTGAACCCTAACGTTAACTCTGGACTTTGGGTAATGATATGCCTACGTGAAACTCGGGTTGGGTATATTAGCAAGAGGAAGTAATGCACGTATGGGATCAGAGAGTATATGGACTTTCTGCTCAATTTTTCAGTGAATCTAAAACTGCTCTAAAAAAATAAAGTTCACTAATTAAGAAAAAAAACTAAAATCATTTTTTTCGAGTAGGAAAAATAAATCTGAACACCATCCCAAGTCAGAAAGTTTCTTACCCATTTTTATTTTGCCTGGTGACTAAATCTTCAGTTTCAGTTGGCAAAGACAGTGAACTTGGACAAATATTTCACTTTTTGCTGTACTATAAAACGTTATGTGAAGGCATTTTTAATTCTTTCTTCACTTTAGAAATGAAGTAAGGCAGACTTTTCGCTACTTGAACCTAGTCTTAAGCAGTAACTACATTGTCCACGGTACTGTTTGCAAGCAACAGAAAACAGTTCTTGTTAGTTTAAGTAGAAAATTAGCTTCTTAAAAGGATCTTATGAGAATTTATTATTACATAATTTAATATTATATAATTCTGGAAAATGACCATAAGCTACATAACCAGAAGCAGTTCTTCAGGTCACACTGCTGATTTGGTCCTGTGAAAACCCCAAGATGATTGTCTCTGGTCATGGACAGTATAGCTTGCACCCCCCAGCACTAGCAACCTTGGACACAGGGAACGTGCATGCTTAGAAAATGATACAAACCGCTTGAAATAAAACTTGGATCAGAAGAAGTTAAATTTGCCAAGTAATTCTATGTGGGAAGTAAGAGAACTGGAAAAGTCTGACCTCTCCTGTATTTCAAACTGGGTGATGAGAATAAGCAAGACAATGAAGAAGAGGTTTTAGGGTGTGGAAAATACACTGAGTTTAAAACATTGCTGATACTTCCTTTCAAATTGAAATTAAAATCTATCTATTACAAACCTTCTTGATGACAGTGATAGATCAATTTGCTGGTGACGAGCATGATAGTGCTGGGTACTCTGCCATGTCTTTAATATCAGTGTGCTGTGGATTGAGAGGATGCACAGTTTGGGAACATGGCATTCTAACTTTTGGAAACGCTGGGGAGAATGGTCTTTGGAGGGAATGTTGTAATGCACAGCCTTGGAGCCCTGGTTTCCATGCTGTTGGTGTCAAGAGGATGAAGGAAAGCACAGGGAGAAAGCAGGTTTTCATCACTGATCTAGTTATATTCAGCTTTCATTTTTAACAATAATAGCCTCACTTCAGCTTTTAAAGAGTTTCAAAGTTATTTCCTAATAGTAAACTACGGAGTATAGAAAATTTGCTCAGCTTGTTTTTCATGCAGCAATAACCTCTTTCATTGTTGAAGGAGAGTAAATTTGCGTTGCTCCAGCCACAGTTAGATTTTTTTTTATTGGATTATCAAGAAAAGAAATGGAATAATCTTGTCTCAAGGTCATTTACAATAGGATAAAATACCATCAATTTAGTTAGTTTAGCTTTCCAGTCTCATTATAACTTGAAAGAGACAAGCTGACCTCTCAAACTACTGCTCAGGAAAAATTCACAAGCTTTTATGAGATACTTGTCCCCCAACTCATTATCTAGGACTGAAGTATTAGCCTTTTTGTTTTTACTTATTAGAATACAGTGGGAAACGAGCCCCTAAACATTATTTTCTCCCTTTTTGTGGAATTAGAATTGGTATGTGACACAGAGAAATAAAAACCAAAATCTCAGTAAGTTCACAAACATGATGGGTGGGCACTTAGATATCTGCGTAATTTTCATCTACATTCATCTTTGAGTCACATAGATTGAATTCAGACATGCAATTCATTACTTTGTATCTCCTTGAGACAGATAAAAATAATTATTTTAGTGAGGTGTTTTGCCATTAACATGGATTTTGTAGTATGCACCATGAATACTCGGCAAGTTTTTTTAGCATTATCTAGAATTTGTTAATTGATGGGAAATTTTCATTTTTGACATAATATTAATGTGTATGTTTATTGGAGCCATTAATCATTAACCATGAAAAATTAAATAACAAAGAAAATGCAATGTATTCCACATATATATGCAAATTATCTGTATTTTATATACACATATATATGGATATATAAAAACCCTGTATGTGTTTATATTTAAAAGTTGAAGTCAATTTCTGTAACATGTGCTTTATTGAAAGAAAGCTAGTAAAAAACATATTGAATCATCTGGATTTTAAACCCAAAAGAACTATAAGTGAAGTCACTCAGTCATGTCCGAATCTTTGCGACCCCATGGACTGTAGCCTACCAGACTCCTCCATTCATGGGATTCTCCAGGCAAGAATACTGGAGTGGGTTGCCATTTCTTTCTCCAGGGGTTCTTTCCAACCCACGGATCGAACCTGTGTCTCCCGCATTGCAGGCAGCCACTTTAACCTCTGAGCCACCAGGGAAGCCCTCAAGAATATACTGAAGTCCCCAACCTCTACTTTTTATGTATTATTGTTGTTGTTTAGTTGCTAAGTCATATCCGACTCTGTGAACCCATGGACCACCAGGCTCCTCCATCCATGGGCTTTCCCAGGCAAGAATTGGTTGCCATTTCCTTCTCCAGGGAATCTTCCCAACCCGGGAATCAGATCTGCATCTCCTGCATGGGCAAGTGGGCTCTTTACCACTGAGCACCCTGGCAAGCCCTTTATATATGATCTCAGGAGAAATTACAAGACTTGCCCAGTATTAAGAAGGCTGATGGTTACAAGGGCTCAGGGTCACTTTCTGGTTCATGCTTCAGTCTCCCACTAGAGAGGCCAACACTTCTGTTTTTATCTCTCAAGAAGAGAAGGGACATCAGCATTAGTACAGTGAGAAATCTTCGACTTGGAAGCTCTCAGTTAGTAGACACTATGCTTGTAGAAATCTGTATTAATCCAAGGCCCATTGCAATTAGTCTTTATTCACATGGGAGTGGGATACAAACTTTTTCTAGGTCCTTGTTAAATAAGCATATTAAACATTTAGGGTTTTTTTTTTTTTTTCCTTTTCTGTAAGTGCTCACTTCAATTGGTAAATGTCTTCTATTGGATGAGCTCAGGGGTCTCGACCTGTGCGGGTATCCAGTTTCTGACCCACGGTTTTAGATATCCATTGTGTTCTCTCTATACCATGTGCTTGACTGAGGTTTTGTGATGTGACTCTACAGAGACTGATAACAGTTAATTTTTCTAGGCGGTCATGTTTCTCCTTTCGCCACTGTAACCAAACATCAAATATCTCAGTGAACTCTTGAGGATAGAAGAAAAATACAACATAGAAGGATATAACTATTGAAGAATACAACATTTAAATATGCATATATATAATTCTGCAATGCTAACTGCATAAGATTATTTCTGAAATTGCTGTAGAATCATTTGCCATTAAACACTTTAAAAGTTTTAAATGTATCCTTGTTCAAATAAATATATCCTTGTGTCCTGAGATAGTTATTAAAGTAATTTGCTTCTCCTAGCTAGTGACCTTTACAGAGAGACGCAAGTCTGGACAGGAGTATGAAGTGATTAAAAGGAGTTGCTCAACACACTGATTTACTTTCATTTAATAGCCTGACATTTCTTTAAAATTGAAATGACTGTGTTGTTTATATTAAAACTTAGAAACATTTTTACTGTAAAAGTCATTTATCAAAGGAGTGGTCCATTGAGATAAGTTCAGATTTCACAGAGAGGTGATGCTACAACTGAAGAAAGGAAAAAAAAGAAAAGTTGGGGGGGCGGAATCAAATAGCAATTTAAGTGGATTTCTATTTAGAAAATTATAGTGATTAACCAAGTTTAGCTCATAATTGCCAAGTATTAAAACCTAAAATACTTGATGACGGCAAACCAAAGTTAAAAAAAAGTGAAATTAATTAAAATAATTAATTAAATTAAGTTTAAAAAACCTAAAGCATTAGGATAAAGCTTATTTTCGACTTCCATATTAACTTCTAATGTGAAACTTCATATTTTTGCTGTATGTTGCTTGAATGCAAGCTAATTATATAATTTTAAATGCTTATTGATTGCAATATGAAAATTGCAAAATATTTATAGGATCAAGAGAAAGTCCATGAAATTATTTTTTTTAAGCTGGCACAAATAATTCTTTGTATATATTGAGAGTTATAATAGTATACAATGTTATTGAGGCATATATGAAAGCATCTACTGTTCTTTTCTTCAAGAAATAAAGTTAAAAGGGTGACAAAATATGATTTGATTTCTTTCTTCATTTCCTGTTACTCCCTAGTCTCTTTAACATGTTGATCTAGAACATCTCAGATTCTTTTTATTTACATGTTTATTAAGGACAACATAGAAAGTAACAATCTATGAAGCTATTTATGAAATCATCTTTACATGTATTGAAAGACTCTAATCTAAATCTATTTTTATCAAGGAGCAGCATAGAGATTAATATTCTAGGCTCTCGTGCCAGAAGCCTAGCATATACATTCTTCCCTCACCATGTACAATCTGAGAGACCATAAGTCAACTAACCAGACTCTCTATGCCCACTTTCTCAACCGAAAAATGCTGCAAAGTGCGAATTAGCCTAGACTCAATCTCCTTGGTTTTATTTTTTAACATTAAACCTGGCATAGTTATGCATATAGTGTGTTGGGCAGTACAGACATATAGTAAACTCTCAAAATTATTTAATTAATTAATTATTGTAAGTTGAGTTCCAATTCTATTTTTAAGAGGGAATCCCCTTTGAAAATGGGTGGTCTTTATTTTAATCATCTGCATTTTAATAATAGCAAAATCTCCATTTGGAAGGGAAAAAAAATCTGAACGAAAGAATTTCTGTTTAACAAACAGCTTATATCTGAGGAATTCCTAGGACATTTATAAAGACCAGAAATTAATTCTAACTTGAAACAACTGACTTATTTATTAGAGGGTATATCTCCTCTTAAGTGAATGAGATCTTTTGATCTCTATGAGCTGCTGTATGTAGAACTGAAGACATGAAAATCTATTAAAAATTCAACTATTAACCTCAATTGATGTCTGAATCTTAGGGAAATTGGGTTCTCATTCCAAGTTTTCTGAAACTATGTTTCATAGAATAAAGACACAATTCTCATTCTTCATTTTGAAGGGAAATTAAAGTGTAGGCTCTCGGCTATGCATTTGCATGCCCGCTATACAATGACAGAGAGGGAAAGAAATAATTCTTTCTTTGCTGTGTACAGGTCCTTCAGCCACATTTGAACTGTTCCTTTCATTCAAGGAAGATAACAGCCAAGTTCATAGGAATTAAAAGGTAGTACAGTTCCAGTTACATACACTGAATTTTTAGGTACAGAAATATTGTCTATGGCTAATTTTAAACTTAAATTTATAAAGTGGGTGAAGAATATCTCAGAAGGTAAAAATCAAGATAGATGGAACACTTCTGTCTTCAGTGCTTGAGGAATACCCATTTAACAGAAGGGTTATTTCAAGCTCTTAAAAGAATTTTCTTTCTTCCTTCTTCCCTTTTCCTTTCTTTCTCCCTTCCTTCCCTTCCTCCATTTCTTTATGTATCTAATGTCACATTGATTTTCTTGTATGTAATAGTCTCTATGCTGTGGCTTAGAGCTCCATGACTTATGTAATGTCTAGCTGCAAGGTTGTACCCTTTGACCAGCATCTTCCCGTTCCCCACTCCTTGGCCCCGGGTAAACACCATTCTACTCTGTTTCTATTAGGTTGGCTTTCTCAGATTCTGTGCACAAGTGATCTCATACAATATCTGTCTTTGTGTTGTTGTTTAATAACTAAATTGTCTGACTCTTCTGCAACCCCATGGATTATAGCCTGTCAGGTTCCTCTGTCCATGGGATTTTCCAGGCAAGAATATTGGAGTGAGTTGCTATTTCCTTCTCCAGGGGATCTTTCTGGCCCAGGGATCAAACTACGTCTCCTGCATTGGCAGGCAGATTATATACCACTGAGACACCAGGGAAGCCCATCTGTCTTTGCATGATTTCTCTAACTTAGAACAGCACCCTCCAAGTCAATCCTTGTTCTCACAAAAGGAAGGTTTTTCATTTTTCTCAGAGCTAAGTAATTAATCCATTTAATATATTATACATATAACATCTTCTTTATCCACTTATCTATTGATGGGCACTTGGGTTGTTTCTACATCTTGGCTACTGTGAATAATTCTTAAATAAACACAGAGGTGTGACCTCTTTTTTGATATTCTGTTTTCGTGTCCTTTGGAAATACACTCAGATGTGGGAATGCTGGATAATATGGTAGTTCTATTTTTAATTTTTTGAGCAAACTTCATACTGTTTTCCATAGTGGGATGAACCAACTTACATTTCCATTAACAGTGCATAAAAATTCCCTTTCCTCCACATCCTCACCAATACTTCTCTTGTCTTCTTGTTGATGGCCATCCTAATATGTTTAAAATACTATTTCACTGTGGTTTTGATTTGCATTTCCTTGATGATTAGTGCTGTCAAGCATATTTTTATATACTGTTAGCCATTTGTATGTCTTTTTTGAAAAAAGGTCTACTCAGTTACACTGTCCACTTTTAAAATTGGATTGTTTGGATTTTGTTATTGAGTTGTGTGAATTCTTTACATATTTTGGATATTAATCTACAAGATATGTGGTTGGCAAATATTTTATCATATTCTTTAGTTTAACTTGTCATTTTCTGAATTTTTCCCACTGTGCAGAGCTTTTTAGTTTGATATAGTCCTGCTTGCTCATTTTTGCTTTTGTTCTTGTGCTTTTTGTGTCAAATAAGAAAAAAAAAATTGTCGCTAAGACCAGTATCGAGGAGATATTTCCCTGTTTCCCTCTAGGAATTTAATAGTTTATGTTTAAATTATGTTTATGCTTAAATTAAGTCTTTAACCCATTTTGAGTTAACCTTTTGAGTTGTGTGAGAAAGTGGTTTGATTTAATTTCTCTGCATGTAATTATTCATTGTTCCTCACACCATTTATCATAAAAACTATCCTTTGCCACTCATTATTCTTTACTCCTTTGTCAAATAGTAGCTGACTGTATATGCAAGGCTTTATTTCTTTGCTCTCTTCAGTTCCATTGGCCAACGTGTCTATTTCAATGCCAGTACCATACTAGTAAAGAATCAGCCTGCAATGCAGGAGACCTCCTGTAGTGCAGGAGATGCAGAGTCAATCCCAGGGTCGGAAAGACCCCCTGGGGAAGGTGATGACAGCCCACTCCAGTGTTTGGCTTGGGAAATCCATGGACAGAGGAGCCTGGCTGACTACAGTCCGTGGGGTCACAAGAGTCAGGCACAAATTAGCGACTAAACTACCACCACCAGCGTACGACTATAATCACTAGTTTTGTGGTGGGAGTTGAAATCAGCAAGTGTGATGCCTCTGCCTTTATTCTTTCTCAGGATTTCTTTGGTTATCTAGGATCTTTGTGGTTCCATTTTTCTATTTCTTTGAAAATTATTATCGAAATTTTGATCAGTATTGCTTTGAATCTACCCATGACTTTAGTTTATATGGGAATTTTAATAGTATTACATTTTTAAATCAATAAAATAATTACATCTGTAAATTACTTGCAGGTAGATACCACTGAAACCATCAGAGATATTTTTATTAATTAATCTCTCTAATCTGGAGGACATTTCTGGAGAAAGTGTACACAATAGGTGTGGAATCAAGCATAAGAGAAATGAGACTATGTTACTTTATTTAGTTCTGGCTAAAATGAAAATACTAATGCTTTAGGCCATATTTTTCCCTTACAACTTAGCTGCTTTTCTATATTAAAGTACTGATGTATGAAGTAAAAATGTTTACAATGCAATACTGAGGTAATACATCTGTGTGAAATATAACTGTACTGACTATCCATAGATTTCATGTGACTTGACACCTTCAGAAATTCATTAATGAATCATGAGTTTTGATGGCTATTCTTCATATTCTATAGAGGAATCAAAAATTTAAGTTCCCATACAGTTAAAAAAATGACTACATAAACACATAGAAGTATCTCTAGCTAGACAATTCTAAGATTCTTTTCATGGAAAGAGAGACTTTGTCTACAGGAGATTAACATTTCAGCATATTTGTCAGTGAAATAAAAAGTGTCCTGATTTTATCTTCTATTCCAAATAAAACAATAGAATCTTAGTTTTTATGATTATTTGAAATTTCACATTATTTTTTCACTTATAATTTTAAAAAATTAATTGATTTTTGATCAAATTTTATATACGATGAAACATATCTACATATATTCATAATTGTTCAATTTCCAAAGGGAAACAGCACTGCCAGATTTTGAAATGTGCTTCCAGTAGAAGATGGCAGAATTGAAGGATGTGCACTCATCTCCTCCCATGAGAGCACCAAAATTACAACTAGCAGTTGAACAACCATTGACAGGAGGATGCTGGAACCCACACACAAAAAAAGATACCCCATGACCAAAGACAAAGAAGAAGCCTCAGAGATGGTAGGAGGGGCACAATCACAATAAAATCAAGTCCCATACCTGCCAGGTGGGAGAACCATAATACCAAAGAAGTTCCTGCACTATTGCTTAGTTTTTGAACTCCAAGTTAGGCTTCCCAGCATGGAGATCTGACAAAGGGACTGCAGATCCTCATGGAATCAGGCCTTGAGGGCCAGCAGGATTTGATTATAGGACTTGCAGGGGATTAGGGGAAACAAAGAAAATTTTGCATGCATCCAAAGGAGAGGAGCAGTGATCCCAAGGAGACTGAGCTAAAACTACCTGCTAGCAGTGGAGGGCCTCTTGTGGAGGCATGCATCAGCAGAGGCTCACCACCAGGGTTGGGGCACTGGAAGGTCCCCTGTGGTGTTAACCCTCTTGGAGTTTGCCATTAACCCTAGAGATCCCAGGGCTGGGATGCCCCAGGCCAAACCAATGCCAGGGAGGGAGTGCAGCCCCACCCACCTGCAGATAATTGGATTAAAGCTTTACTGAGCAATGTCTGATTTTTCCCTTCTCCTTCCAATAAGGAGCTTACACAAGCCTCTTAGCCTCCACCATCAGAGGGCAGACAGACAAAGCAAGAAGCATAGTCTCATAGAAATGAAAATAAAAACTATATTACTGAAAGTTAGTCATGATGAAAAAGCAGCAAGCTATGTCCCAGATGAAGCGACAAGATAAAAATCCCAGAAAAACAACTAAATGAAGTGGAGATAGGCAAACCTCCAGAAAAAAGAATTCAGATGATGATTGTGAAGATGATCCAGGATCTCAAGAAAAGAATGGAGGCAAACATTGAGAAGATGTAAGAAATGTTTACCAAAGACCCAAAAGAACTAAAGAACAAACCTGCAGAAGTGAATCATACACTAGAAGGAATCAATAGTGGAATAACTGAGGCGAAAGAACAGATAAATGACCTTGAGGACAGAATGGTGGAAATCACTGCCACAGCACAGAATATAGACAAAAGAATGAAAAGAAATGAAGATAGCTTAAGAGACATCTGGGACAACATTAAACACGTCAGCATTTGCATCATGGGGGTCCCAGAAGATGAGAGAGAGAAAGGACCTGAGAAAATATTAGAAGAGATAATAGCTGAAAACTTTCTGACCATGGGGAAGGAAATAGTCAACCAGGTCCAGGAAGCACAGAGTCCCAGGCAACAAAAACACAAACAGGAACACAACAATCAAGCTGACAACAATTAAAGACAGAGATAAAATATTAAAAGCAACAAGGGAAAAACAACAAATAACATACAAGGGAACTCCCATCAGGCTATCAGCTGATTTCTCAACAGAAACTCTACAAGTCAGAAAGGAATGGTAGGGTATATGTAAAGTGATGAAAGGGAAGAACCTACAACCCATAATACTCTATCCAGCAAGACTCTCCTTCAGATTTGATGGAGAAATCAAAAGTTTTCCAGAAAAGCAAAAGTTAGGAGAATTTAACATCACCAAACCAGCCTAACAAAAAATGCTAAAGGAACTTCTCTAGACAGGAAACACAAGAGAAGGAAAAGACCTACAGAAAATAAACCAAACAATTAAGAAAATGGTAACAGAATCATACATATTGATAATGATCTTAAATGTAAATGAATTAAAGGTACAAACAAAAAGACATAGACTGGATGGGTGAATTAAGACATATGCATGTATGCATTTCCACTTACCACATCACTCTGCTTGACATCCCCCCACCAATCGCTTGTAATTATTTATATTGTTAAGTTAATCAAGTTCCCATTATGGCTTGCAATTGTGCTTATGTTTTATTTTTTGTCTGGCTATTAATTAGGAAAACTGACAAACATCTTTTACACTTATGATTATGCAACTATTACTCACTTAATACCAATGTATCATGATTGGTCAACAGAAAAGTAATATCACCAAAACTAGGGTCTAATAGAAGAAACTGCAGTCACTTTTTAAAATCCAGATACATATCAGAATTACCTTGAATTTTTTTTTTTAAATACAAATGCTCAAGTATTGCTTTTTTTTTCCTCCAGAGCTCCAGATATGTTTCTAATGAGCAGTCACATTTAAAAGCAACTAGACTATAAGAGAATTTTTTACTTTTTTCTAGTCTGTTTTACTTTTTTTATTTCATATTCAGTGGTCACATTTTATTGTTTATGTTCTCCAGTTTCTTCATCTCTTCCTTTTTTTTTCAATGTGCTTTCTCAAGTTTTTATCAAATGTAGTAGGAAAACTTTTGTATACATATATATACATATATATATATGCATAATATATATATATCTTAGAAAGCTTCTGAATTTTTGCCTAACTAAAAAAGTATGACATTTTGATTCCACTTGGTTGAGTTAGTGTGAATAGAATGCTAGATTTCTAATTAAAAAATAGACATGCAACAATCAACAAAGGGTTACTGTATAGCATAGGGAACTATATGGTCAATATCTTGTAATAACCTAGGAAAGAAAATAATTTCAAAAATATATATGCATATTTGTATAATTAAATCATGTGCTGTGTACCTGAAACACTGTAACTCAACTCTTCTTCCATAATATATATTTTTTCACAAAAAAAGGATTTGAAATGGATAAAATTTTTATAAAATTTAATAAACATTTTGTATATAAATCTCCCTCTATATATGGGGTTAATGACCTTTAAGTTGAAAATATTAAACTAAAACTGTACTTAATACACTTAATCTACTAAACATGATAGTTTAGCCTAGACCACTTTAAATGCACTCAGAAGACTTACATCAGTCTACAGTTGGGCAAAATCACCTGCACAAAGCTTATTTTATGTTAGTTATTTAATAGTTCTTGTAGTTCATTGAATAGTCTACTGAAAGTGAAAAGTAGAATGTTTGTAGATGTGTCAGTTGTTTGCCCTTATCATCTGGTGGCTGACTGGCAACTGCCCCTCACTGCTACTCCAGGCAAAGATAAACATTCAAAATCTGTAGAATGGTTTCCACTGAATTTGTATCATTTTTTACCACTGTAAGCCAAAAAATCACAAGTTGAACCATCACAAACCTGGGACCATATTTGTAACTATAGCTATCTGCTGATACCTTTCTATCTACTATTTATTGAAATCCATAGGAGATCAGTTTCAGGATGCACCAAGGATATCAAAATCTGAAGAAGATAGTCCAGTCCCATTTTTGGCCCTCTCAATGGCCAGGTTCTACATCTGTCCTTTGGTTCTACATCAGTGCTTTCAACCTACCATGGAAAATATATTAACTTTGTGCTTCGTGCTTGGTTGGATTCCAAGTAGCAGAACTTGCAGATACAGAGGGCTGATTAAAGGACTTGAACATCTTCATATTTTGATATCTGTGATGGGTCCTAGAACCAATTACCAAAATTGTGCTGAGGAATGAGAGAGAGAGAGAGAGGCAATGAAAAAGTCCAAGATATCAGCGCCAGTGACTTCTACAAAATAGAGATCAAAGTAGATAAACATTTAATGGTGATTTAAAATATTTTCAGATGAAATATTCTGGTCAGGACCTACTTTTATTTTAACTGAGTGAAGAATTACAACAAAGTCCATTAGATGAAGGCTTGTAGTGTACTAGTTAAAAGCTGACCATTATATGTAAACCCCATTGACTCAAATTTTAGGAAGATAGTTTAGGATATATTCATTGATTTCAGTCTCTCATGATACACCTTTCTGTTAATGTTGTGCTAGGAATGTGTCTTAATGACTAACTTGTAAGCATCATGCTGATTATTTCACTTACCCCACTATATATATTTAAGGTACTCAGTGAGACGGAAGAGTAGAAGGACATGTACTTATCTGTGATAAATCCAAAGTTGCAATTAGAAGGTGAACAACCATCAACAGGAGAATGTTGGATCTCACCAAAAAAGATACCCTGCATCCAAGGGCAAAGGAGAAGCCCAACAAGATGGTAGGAGGGGCGAAATCACATTTAGAAGCAAACCTCATACCCTCCAGAGACACTTGGAGGGCACAAACAGAACGTGCGCAACGGAACACAGTAACTCCTCAGAGACTGAGGCAGACCTGCCTTTGAGGGCTTGGATGTCTCCACTGGAGGCGTGAGCCAGCAGCGGGCTGCCACAGGGATATGGGCTCTGGCTGCAGCGGACCTGGGAGGGATGGCCTGCTGCCTAAGCCCTCTTGGAGGAGGTTGCCATTAGCCCCACAGCAGAGCTGCCAAGCAGACAACCCACAAAGAGCAAAACAATTATACTGAACAATGTAATTTAATATCACAGTAATCCAAGCCTATGCCCCAACCGCTAATGCCGAAAAAGCTGAAATGGAATGATTCTATGAAGACCTACAAGACCTTCTAGAACTAACACACACACACACACACAAAAAAAAAAAACCCTCCTCTTCATCATGGAATACAAAAATAGGATGTTAAGAGATACCTGGAGGAACAGGAAAATGCGGCCTTGGAGTACAAAATGAAGCAGGGCGAAGGCTAACAGAGTTCTGCCAAGAGAACACACGGATCATAGGAAAGCCCCTCTTCCAACAACGCAAGAGAAGACCCTACACATGGACATCACCGGATGGTCAATGCTGAAATCAGACTGATCATATTCTTTACAACCAAAGATGGAGAAGCTCCATACGGTCAGCGAAAACAAGCCTGGGTGATGACTGCGGCTCAGATCATGGTCCTTATTGCCAAATTCATACTTAAATTTAACCCAGTGGCCACAGGACTGGAAAAGGTCAGTTTTCATTCCAATTACAAAGAAAGGCAATGCCAAAGAATGTTTAAACTACCACACAAATGTACTCATCTAATACCCTAGCAGAGTAATGCTCAAAATTCTCCAAGCCAGGCTTCAGCAATACATGAACCATGAACTTCCAGATGTTCAAGCTGGATTTAGAAAAGGCAGAGGAACCAAAGATCAAATTGTAAACATCTGTTGGATCATCAAAAAAGGAACAGAGTTCCAGAAAAACATCTACTTCTGCTTTATTGACTATGCCAAAGCCTTTGACTGTGTGGATCACAACAAACTATGGAAAATTCTTCAAGAGCTGGGAACACCAAACCACCTGACCTGCCTCCTAAGAAATTTGTATGCATGTGAGGAAGCCACGATTAGAACAGGACATGGAACAACAGACTGTATAATGTCACCCTGTTTATTTAACTCATATGCAGAGCACATCATGAGAAATGCTGGGCTGGAAGAAGCACAAGCAGGAATCAAGATTGCCAGGAGAAATATCAATAACCTCAGATATGCAGATGACACCACCTTTATGACAGAGAGTGAAGAGGAACTAAAGAGGCTCTTGACGAAAGCAAAAGAGGAGAGTGAAAAAGTTGGCTTAAAGCTCAACATTCAGAAAACTAAGATCATGGCATCTGGTCCCATCACTTCATGGCAAATAGATGGGGAAACAGTGGAAACAGTGACAGACTTTATTTTGTTGGGCTCCAAAATTACTGCAGATGGTGACTGCAGCCATGAAATTAAAAGACACTTACTCCTTGGAAGGAAAGTTATGACCAACTTAGACAGCATATTAAAAAGCAGAGGCATTACTTTTATTACAAAGGTCTGCCTAGTGAAAGCTATGGTTTTTCCAGTAGTCATGTATGGATGTGAGAGTTGGACTATAAAGAAAGCTAAATGCAGAAGAATTGATGCTTTTGAACTGTGGTGTTGGAGAAGACTCTTGAGAGTCCCTTGGACTTCAAGGAGATCCAACAAGTCCCTCCTAAAGGAGATCAGTCCTGGGTGTTCATTGGAAGGACTGATGCTGAAGCTGAAACTCCAATACTTTGGCCACATGATGGGAAGAACTGATTCACTGAAAAGGACCCTGATGCTGGGAAAGACTGAAGGTGGGAGGAGAAGGGGACGACAGAGGTCGAGATGGTTGGATGGTGTCACTGACTCAATGGACATGGGTTTGAGTAAACTCCAGGAGTTGGTGTTGGACAGGGAGGCCTGGCGTGCTGCAGTCCATGGGGTCGCAAAGAATTGGATATGACTGAGCGACTGGTGAACTGAACTGAACTGAACTGAATGATTATATAACACAGTTATCTTACTTGAGGAGGTGTTTCTCCTTTTTCAGTTCAGTTCAGAGTTGGGCATGACTGAGTGACTTCCACTTTCACTTTCTTTGTCCTTACCCAGTGGCAGAGGTCCTATTCTATTGCTTCTCTTCCCTTCCTGCCAGATTCCATGTGGTGTAGCTTTGCTTGTCCCGGTCTTTTTGACAGGCCTTTGTTAGTTTCCAGTGAGGGATGTCTCACATGTAGACATGTTTTTGATATGTTCATAGTGGGAAGTGGATTCTGCATCCTCCCACTCTGCCATCTGGATCTCTTCTCTCATCATGCTTTTTACAGTAGCTAAAATTGATATTAAGAGAATGCATAAAAATGTAGACTAAAATAAATTAACTGTGTGTAGATACTTGTAGAGTATTATGCAATATAAACAGTATTTTGAGATTTTAATACCAGTAAAAACAATTTATGACCTCAAAGGAAAACCAAAGATGAAAAAATGTGACATAACATATGCAGTATGACATCTATCACAATCGGAAGATGCTGAAGAAAGTATGCAAAACTATAGCAATGGTAATCTCTAAGTTAAAAAATAATGTGTAATTTTTAGTTTATTTATTTTTAGACCTTTTTTAAAGTCTTATTAATAGCATTTTTTTCAAATAGGTGTGTATATATCTTATTATTTGAAAAACATTATGAAAACAACACAACTTTAAAAAAAGCAAGAATGACAATAAGGACAATTTGATGTTCAGAGTTGTTGTAACAAAATGTTATTTTCTACTACATTTAGAAGCATAAGTATGTTTATTTTCAACTATATCTAGCTTTAAATATCTCTTTAATTGTTTATTCTCTAGAAATAATTGCAGTAACAAAATGTCATTCCCCCAGATTTTAGAACTAATTTGAATCCTAACCCCACAAAGAATCCATCACTCCAATAATGAACTGAGAACATGAAAACACAAGATTGATGCATTTGTTTAAAAAGAGTTAATATGACATGCTTGGCTGATGCTGCTCAGCTTCATCAATGATAAAGAGAAGAGAATGCTAGTAATGAAGCACCCACTGCACATATCTCAGTGACAGAAAATGACGCGAAGAGCACAGTGCTTGCTACTCTCTTCACATTCAATCTTCTGAACCGTGCAGCTCTGGACAAGTCATCTTTTAATAATTTAGAGAGCAACGAAGAAACTCGATGCTTCAGTAGTGGCTCCCAGCTCAAAATTTAATTAAGGCATTCCAGGTTCAAATAACTGAGTAGAGATGAAGACCAAATAAAAAAGAAGAAAGAGGAATGGAGAAATGAAGGGACAGAAAAGCAGAGGCAAGTCATGAGCTTAAAAAAAGCTTTATAGAGTGATAATTGACAAAACTAAAATATTCGAGTGATAATATTTATTTTCAGAACCTCTTCTTTCCACATGTATCATCTGTCCTTTCCAAAGTCTTTATATAACAGCCACTAAAAGAAACATCATAATTTGATCATGTGTGTACTTTACATCTCTGTACACAAATTTGTTTGATACCAACATAAGTTTTGTAGAAATATACTATTTTGCTCTATAATAGCCAAACTATCAAGGGTGTATCTTCAAAGTATTTCTAGTTCCTCACAGAAACCTATAAAAATTCATTTTTCTGAATTGCATCAAATGTGAAATCCTCACCCATAAACTATATAAATTAGGAATATTATTTATTCTTATTTTTGACAACATTTTAACATCTTTCCTCATTATAGAGCCAACTGTACAGGTTAAAGATTAAAGAACAATACTGAAGGTAGAAAAAAGTCCTAACCAATGGTCAATTATTGAGCCATTAGATCACATGTGTTAGTTCTCAGCTTTTGATGAGAGGTCAGTGGCATGTCTAATATATGTAAAGTGAAAGTGTTGAAATGGTCCTATTTCTCTAAGTTGTTCTGCTTACCTCAGTATTTTTCTTAGCTCTTTCTAACTTGGCAAGTTTGGATGAACATTTCAGAAATGCATCAAATCATCCTGAATATTTGGTGACCAGAAAGGACTTTGGTGAGTTTGCACCTTCCAGAGGTATCTTGGTTGGTATTCATGTGTTAAATATCCATCACACCATACTACAAGCAGCTAGGTAGTCTTTCCAATTTCCTTTACAGCGTTCACACTTCAGGTACAGATATGTGTTCAGCTGGAGAAGGCAACAGCACCCCACTCCAGTATTCTTGCCTGGAAACTCCCACGGACGGAGGACCCTGGTGGGCTGCAGTCAGTCCATGGGGTCACTAAGAGCTGGACACGACTGAGCAGCTTCACTTTCACTTTTCACTTTCACACATTGGAGAAGGAAATGGCAACCCACTCCAGTGCTCTTGCCTGGAGAATCCCAGGGACGGGGGAGCCTGGTGGGCTGCCGTCTATGGGGTGGCACAGAGTCGGACACGACTGAAGAGACTTAGCAGCAGCAGCAGCGTGTATTCGGCGCCAATGTTCATGTAACTTTCTCTTACGGGGAGTAGGATGGCTCCCTATCAGCCCCATTAGCTCATTTCTTACCATAGTCTATTTATTTTTGCTACTTTCCAAGCAGGTTGTTCAGCCATGTCACTGATATGCTACTTAGTTATATTTTCATAGTGGTGTGACTTTAACTTGCTCACTAGTCCAAATGATTTTTTTTTTTATTTTTACTTATACATGCCAGCAAAATTTGTAGAAATGCTCAAATGGTTTATATAAGCTAAGGCACTAAGGCAGTTTTCTCTCCCTCCTTGCTGCAAGAATGCATGTTACTAAAATCGAAATTGCAGACTAGTGGTTTTCAAGCAAGTCATTTTTATAGGTGTTGTTACTTCTTTTTAAGTAGGGAAGGAAAGAAAGCCTTACTTAAATTTTCCAAGTCATGAACCTGTCTTTTCTTTCCTTAATCGCACAACACAGTAGAATTAGTGTCTATCTGAAAGGACTATGAGCGGAGCTGTTTTCTCAGCACGTTTCCGCTGGCGCCTCCCAGCAGGTATCCAGGGCTTGTTGCAAACTAAGGAAGACTTAAGATTAGCCACTGGCATTTCATTATTAACATGTGTATATTTTCCTATTGCAGCTGTGGAGAGCGAGACCATATATTTATTGTGAGAAAACCATAAATGGTCTTCTAGAATCACATTAGGGAACACCGTAAAAACATAATGAAGAGAAAATGAGCGTAACTGAAAGGCTCAAGACTCGATACCAAGAATACTTTTGAACAAAATTCTTCATACAGTTAAAATGAGTTGACATGTGGTATCCTTCCCATTGTTAACCTGCATAACGGAAAGCCACACAGTAATCCTTCTATTCAGGCCTCTTTCACTTGAAAATTCAAGATAATTCCAAGACAGTGGTGCAATGTTGGGGAAAAAAAAAAAGCTTAAAGTCCCAAATTAATAGTTTAGACAAAAATAGAGGAGGGATTTTAACTGCTTGCTTATGCATTAAAAAATTGAAGAACTTAGGAAGACATACATATAGCCACACAGTCTATATTTTACTCTGTGTTTGTAAGATTTATATCCTTCTATTACATCTCATATAGTCAGAAATGGGGCTTCCTAGGTGTCTCTGTGGTAAAGAATCCCCCTGCCAAGCAGGAGACATGAGTTTGATCCCTGGGTTGGAAAGATCCCCTGGAGAAAGAGATGGCAACCCACTCCAGTATTCTTGCCTGGAAGTCCCAAGATGAGCCTGGCGGGCTACAATCCATGCGGTCTCCAAGAGTCGGACTTGACTTAGCAGCTGAACAGCAACATCTGTTTGTATGACCATAAGATTGGTTTATGAAACACGTACTAGATATTGGACACTATACTCGGTTCTTGATGTTCATCATTTCATGTAATCTTTACAGGAATCTTGTGAAATAATTATGCTCTTCTTAACTGATAGTGTTCAAATGTAATAATTTTTCTAGGATCACACTGATAGGCCAATTGGAATTTGAACTCATCAGGCTACCTCCAGACCACCATTTTATACGACTTCCCCATCATCTTAAGATGATATGATCAACTGCATATTTTACTGTTTTATGTAAAAATGGAAAGAAATCTGTTAAAAGTTTGTTTGTTTTGCTAATCACAGATAAAATGATCTGGTTTCACAGGGTTCTCATAACAAATAACCTGGATAAACTCTTTATCTCTTTAGTTTGAAAGACTATCAATGGTTTCCCATTGGAGTAGGGCTAAATCCCATAAAAAGGCTACATAGAGGCCTGTTTTGTGTCTCCTTTAAGGATTCCAAGATATGAGACTATATCCAATGAGAGAAATGATAAAAGAATTCCAATATTACCAAGTAAACTGCCAGGATACCCGTCATCACAAAACAAAGACTAAGGCTGCTTCATGCTCTGGAGGGCAATGAGGGCAGTTCAAAGTGAGGAAATTGGAAGGGCAGGAAGGAAGGTGAGGTGCATGTAGTTATAGCCAGGATATAACTGGGGTGGCCAGGTGATTTGTGCTATTGCAACGTTTTCTCCCAAGCATAAGTAGCACAAACATTGGTGGTGACTAAGGAAAGAAAAGCCACCCATATGTAATTTGCATTTGCTCCCTTTTCCATTTTCAGATATTCTTAAATATGATAGAAATGATACCATATTTGTTACATGCACTTGGAGCATAGAAATACACACACATATATATATGATGGGTGACAGAGGAAGAAAGAGGGAGATATTTAGGAAATAGCAGTTATGAAATTGTATATACACATTATTGTATAATATATATAATACACACACATTTGTGAATTGGGTATTAAAATGTCACTGTGTGATGAGTAAATCAAAATAATCCTATTCCTACATTCCTCAGGAGATAATGCTAACTCTTAAAAGTTACTGCAATGCTATCTGAATTAAGAAAAAAGTGTGTAAATTTGGATATGGAGGAAGTAGTTTGATAACAGACATTCTCATCAGTAATGCCAATGCCAAATATGAATCTTACATTAAGTCATGCTTGCTTCTCTTTCTTGTCACATTCAAAAGAAGAATATTTAATTGTTAAATAAAATTAATACCACTTGAAAATCATATAGTACTTTCAGGAACATGAAATATGTGGTTCTAAAATGATTGGGTTAATAAGACCGGAAGCTTCTGTTAGAGCAACTTCATTATCTTCGAAATGAAGGATGAGCATTCTAACTGTAGTATCTAATAACCCTTGGCAGTTTTGTTTGAAAAGGAAAGAGAGGACAAAGTCGCTTGCAGGGAACTACAGAATAATTGTACTGGTTTTCTAGGGCTTCCATAACAAATCAACACAAACTGAATAGCTTAAAACCACATAAACTTATTCATGTTTCTTGAGGCTGAAGTCCGAAAACTAGAAGTTCTGGGGAGTCATCTCCTCTCCCCTCTTCCAGCTTTTAGTAACTCTCAGCAGCCATTGGCTTCCTCGGCTTATGGCCACATCAGTCCCCTCTCGCCTCTCCTTACCTCCAGAAAACCTTCCCTGCGTGTCTCTCACAAACACACGTGCCTTTGGATGTAGGGCCTTCCCAGGAAGATCTCTTCACCTCAAGAACCTTAATTTACTTTTGTGAAGATTCTTTTCCCAAGTAGGGCAAAAATCCACAGGTTCCAGGGATTTGATGTGGGCATATTTTTAGAGGACAATTATTCAACTCAGTACGCAGGTTTAATAGAATGCAAAGCGGAAAGGCCCTGGAGGAGGGCATGGCAACCCACTCCAGTGCTCTTGCCTGGAGAATCCCATGGACAGAGGAGCCTGGCGGGCCACAGTCCGTGGGGTCCCAGAGAGTCCGTGACTGAGCGACCAAGCACAGCGGAGTACTTATGACAAGTGTGGTCGGAAAAGTACCGAGGAGGAACACGGGGCACGCTCCGCTGCAGACATTTTAAAGTTTAAAGGTATGCCTCCCTCCCCATCACTCGGAGTACTCTGTCCATGACACAGTATATGAGTGAGAACATGCCGTTTACCTCTCTATCTTTGTTAGGAGTGACCACTTCAACTGCTTATATTTTCAAATATGACAGAGATCCTTAATAAACATAGAAATATATTTGGTTGCAGAAGGTTATGACAATGAGGTTTGTTCATTATGCTGTTGGATTTGACACATTATCCCTGGATCTCAAAATGGTGTTAAAATGTCATATTTTCACATACGCTATTAAACTATTAAAAATATCCAGTTCTCACAGTCAAAGCTTGAGGAAACCTTCTGCCATCATATATAGTTCTAAGAAGAGTTGCCTGCAGAATGTCATAGAGTTTAATCGGTGTCTGAGCCTTACTAAGAAGGAAATATGTATACAATATTTTCAACAAGTTAACAAATTGATACATTTAAAGGAGTAAGAACAAGCACATATATAACTATATAAACCAAAATCTTAACATCACAATAGTGGGATCCATTAGTGTGACTGAATCAAGGAAAATAGGAAATTGCTGGTTATCCTCTGGTCATACTAGACAAAACTCTATCATTTGGATTTAACACAGAATGTGAATTAAGAGTTTTACAAACATCAATGTATCTTTCACAAATTTAGGTTCAGAGGGCACACACATACTCTTAAAGATACAATGTTCACCATTTTCTGCTCTATTTACTTTCAACCTTCTACAGTTCTTGAGAATGTGAAGAAAAGATGAAATTTATCTTGGTGTAATTTTATCATTTCTGAGGAGATTTTTCAAATGTAAAGAAAAACCAAAAAAATGTTACACTGATGTTAAGTAATCATTCATGTTAATTCAAGATAAATGAAATATAGCATTTTTTAAAATGGATTTTCCATTAAGCGAAATAACCAGATATTGCAACACTTTCAGTTCAGTTCAGTTGCTCAGTCAGGCCCGACTCTTTGCGACCCCATGGACTGCAGCACGCCAGGCCTCCCTGTTCATCACCAGCTCCTGGAGTTTACTCAAACTCATGTCCATTGAGTCGGTGATGCCATCCAACCATCTCATCCTCTGTTGTCCCCTTCTCCTCCTGCCTTCAATCTTCTCAGCATTAGGCTCTTTTCCAATGAATCAGTTCTTTGCATCAGGTGGCCAAAGTATTGGAGTTTCAGCTTCAGCATCAGTCCTTCCAATGAATATTCAGGACCTGATTTCCTTTAGGATGGCCTGGTTGGATCTCCTTGCAGTCCAAGGGACTCTCAAGAGTCTTCTTCAACACCACAGTTCAAAATATCAATTCTTCGGCACTCAGCTTTCTTCACAGTCCAACTCTCACATCCATACATGACCACTGGAAAAACCATAGCCTTGACTAGACAGACCTTTGTTGGCAAAGTAATGTCTCTGCTTTTTAATATGCTGTCTATGTTGGTCATAGCTTTTATTAATATGCTGTCTATGTTGGTCATAGCTTTTCTTCCAAGGAGCAAGCGTCTTTTAATTTCATGGCTGCAGTTACCATCTGCAGTGATTCTGGAGACCAGAGAAATAAAGTCTGTCACTCTTTCCACTGTTTCTCTATTTGCCATGAAATGATGGTACCAGATCCTGTGATCTTAGTTTTTGAATTTTGAGTTTTAAGCCAAGTTTTTCACTCTCCTCTTTTACTTTCATCAAGAGGCTCTTTAGTTCTTCTTCACCTTCTGTCATAAGGGTGGTGTCATCTGCATATCTGACATTAGTGACATTTCTCCCGGCAACCTTGATTCCAGCTTGTGCTTCATCCAGCCTGGCATTATGTACTCTACATAGAAGTTAAATAAGCACAGTGACAATATACAGACTTGACGTACTCCTTTCCTGATTTGGAACCAGTCTATTGATCCATGTCCAGTTCTAACTGTTGCTTCTTGGCCTGCATACAGATTTCTCAGGAGGAAATAAGGTGATCTGGTATTCCCATTTCTTTAAGAATTTTCCACAGTTTGTTGTGATCCACACAAAGGCTTTGGTGGACCTTTGCAGACCATTAGAAGTCTACAAATAACAAATGGTGGAGAATGTGGGGAAAAGGGAACTCCAGTATACTGTTTTGGGGAATGTAAACTGGTGCAGTCAACTGATAGAAAAGAGTATGGCAATTCCTCAAAATCTACAAATAGACTCCCATGATCTAGCAATTCCACTCCTAGGCGTATATCCAAATAAAACAAAAACATAGTGAAAATCTGCATGCATTCCAATGTTCATAGCACTATTATGTGCAGTAGCCAAGATATGGAAGAAACCTCTGTGCATCAACAGATGAAGCTATATAGAAGATTTATGTGTATACAATGTAATGTCATTCAGCCATATAAAGAATGAAATCTATTTCCAACAACCTAGACTGACCTAAGAGGTATTAAGCTTAGTGAAATAAGTCAGACAGATAAAGACAAATACTTTATGTAATATGTGGAATCTAAAAAATTGAATAACAAATGAATGAATGTAACAAAGCACAATCGTATTCACAGATATAGAGAACAAAGTAATAGTTACCAGTGGGAAAAGGGGAGGGGTGAAGAGCAGGATATGGGTAGGGTGTTAATAGATACAAGCTACTATTTAAAAATAAATAAGTAACAGGGGTATATTGGATAGCTCAGGGAAATATCGCTATTATTCTGTAATAACTTTAAATGGAGTATAGTCTATAAAAATGCTGTCACTATGTTGTGCACCTAAAACTAATATAATTTTTAAATCAAATATACTTTAGTTAAAATGAATGATTATTATTATACATAAATATATATTTATGATACCTAAATAAAGAACATTTTTTATCCCTCTGTGCATAAGGTAAAATTTTCACACATGCACACAAACATATAAACACAAATGTAACAATCAGTCTCACAGAAGCAATATAAGTTAAAATTCCTATCACAAACAAAGCAGAAAAGAAAGAATGAAAAGAATAAAAATCTTTTGCTAATTTGTTTAACTACAATATCACATTTGTTTATTAAAGTTTTACTAATCTTTCTTTCTACAAGATTTATTTCTCCCTTTTTTATTGGATCCTATAATGACTTAATTAAACTTGGGGCTGGATTCTATTACTGAAGAATCAAAAGTGCATATTCACCATGTGTCTGAATGTAAGCTCACCACCTGTAGGATATTGTAATGTGCTATGAGAGATGTGGTAGAAATACACACAGGTTAAAACCAAGTTTTAAACCTTATTCTTATGATCATCTCAGATAATAGTGTCCTCTTTGGCAGAAATAAAGACTTGGCAAAATTCTTCAATGAGGTAAATCACATAAATGAAGGCCACATGCTCAATGAATTCCTTTTCTGGTAAACTGATTAATTCCTCTGAAAGTGAAAAGCTAGAGTGAAGTCACTCAGTCATGTCCCACTGTTAGCCACACATGGGCTGTAGCTCACCAGGCTTCTCTGTCCATGGGATTATCCAGGCAAGAAAACTGGAGTGGGTTGCAATTCCCTTCTCCAGGGGATCTTCCCCACCCAGGGATCGAACCTGGGTCTCCCACATTCCTCTGAAGACATCTGTAAATAAAAATATTGTTGCTAAAATTCTTTAGCTAATTTTACATGAAATTCCTAAAGAAATGTTAATTCTGGTGAAATACGTTAAGTTGGTATGATGATAACGTAAACCTGAAACAGAGCACATAACAGGAAGTTATGAAAGAGGAATATGAAAGCCAAACAGAGCTTAGTCAAATAAAGTGTGCAATTATAGCTCAGGGCACTGTGAGTCTACTTGAATAAGATGACTGAAACAAGAACAGGACTTTTAGAGAGACATGGAGATTGACAGAGGTCCCAGAAGATAGGCAATAAATCAAATCAAATAACCAGAAACCAAAGTGGCTGGGGAGTTTCAAGTCAGTGTATGAGAAGCCGTTAGAAGATATTGTTAAAAGAATACATTAGTGCAATAATAAAAATGAATCAGTGATAACCAGGATACATTAGAACAGGCAAAAATAAATACTTTTTGACTAAATGCATCTGTATCATATATAACATGTATTTTTAGTTTGAAAATATAAATATAAAATATAATGTTTCAGCATTGTCATAAGTTTGAGACAACTTTCTATAAAATATTTATAGGAATTTGGGGAAGTAGCAAATAGATGATATAAAAATTGAATTATTTGTATGTGTGTATATATATATACTGACTGTATAAAGTATACACTAAAGCAGCAAAGGAAATATAATAGAAATATCTAAACAGAAAGCCACATTTTAAATTTATTCTCAGAAATATTCAGAAAAAAGCTAAATAAGTTTCAGTTTCAAGGAAAATTCATAATAAGCCTCATCAAAGATTGTCAGAATCAACATTTTGCCAATGATTTGCACAGTTTGTATGATGGCTAAAGTATTAAAATAAAAAATTTTGAGAAACGTGGTTATGATTTACACTGATTTTGTGAAAATTAGAAGGATATTTATTTATTGGTTAAAAAATTATAAACAAAGAAAATGGGAGTCTAAAATGATGGTTAACTCTAAAATGATGATTTAAAAGTTTAATTATGCTTCAGTTGGTTAAACAATAAATGTCCACTGCTGTCTAGTAGGCCTAGACTTCTCTTAGTTGGCTTAATTCTTTAAAATTTATGCTTTTTAAAACTTGCCTTAAATTAATATTCTGAAGGACAATTTTCCAAAGCAGAGTTAATAGATTTCTTCACATTACCTTGAACATCTTACTGATGTATAATAGTTTGTTTCATTTGATTTATGAATTGGCTGTTGAGAAACTGACAGCTTTACAGTATTTATAAAAGAACATATCATATTTTCCACTTATGAAAATCATTTTTGTGCATAAGCACAATTTTGTAGTTCTGTGATACAAGTTTTTATATTTCTTGTAAAGTTTCTTGCTAACCTAATTATATTTTCCATTAGTATTATGAATGAAAATCTTTCCATTGAATTTCCTAATTGAGTTTTATTACAATACAGGAAAATATACTGGGTTTTGAATGCTATCCAAATGGCTTATTATTCTATATGCAAGATGAAACTCAACAATGTCCATCAGTTAAATCTGGCACAGCAGTTGAAAGAGCTATGGCTTAGGTATAGTAGCAATTATTAAAATAATTTTATTATCTTAGTCACAATTAATTGTTATTTATTAAGAATTAAATGCCTTCCACTGGTAAATGCACTGGTGATACAACAATTACAGAGAAAAATCCCCATTTTCCTAGAGCTTATTATTTGAATGGAAATGGACAATCTAATTTCACACTGACAATGGGAAAAAAGTCATTGGAAAGTTTTGAGTAGAGTAGAGAATTCATCTGGCTTTTCATAAGGCATGCGTTAACACTATACCAACATGTGCAGAGTAGATTATAGGGGATAAGATTTGCAACAGATCAGTTAATAGATGGTTGCAAATGGTCTACATGACAAGTGATGGTGACTTGTACTAAAGAAATTCAATTCCTCATCATTAAACCATAGTGGGAAATTGCTGTGAATACTGGATTTATTTGAAGAAAAAGATGATAGGATTTGTTGATAAAGTGGATATGGAGTGTTAAAAAATTAATGAAAAGATTTTATATAAATACGAGTCTGATGTATATAAATAAACAATGACCACTCTTAGACTGCATTTTCAGAAATCTCTACTATGATAACAACTGAGCTACCCTTTATTCCTATCTGCAATTTTGCTTTCATTTTTGGATATTATAATTTGAATACATTATAGGTTGATTGAAATCTGCACAGAGGAGTATCTCTACGATGGTCAAAAGCAGTTAAATCATAACATATGAAGCACATTTAAAAAGAGCAATTGATATTTAACCTAATGATTAGAAGACCCAGGTGAGAAATAACAACTTTCCCAAAAACACTGGGTCATGTGGAAGAGAAACTAAGCTTTTTTTTTTTTTATTAAGGAAGCGGTGCCAATTTATTTATTTATTTATTTTATTATTATTTTTTTTTATTGTAGTGGATTTTGTCATACATTGAAATGAATTAGCCATGGGTTTACATGTGTTCCCCATCCCGATCCCCCCTCCCACCTCCCTCTCCACCCGATCCCTCTAGATTTTCCCAGTGCACGAGGTCCGAGCGCTTGTCTCATGCATCCAACCTGGGCTGGTGATCTGTTTCACCCTAGATAATATACATGTTTCAATGCTGTTCTCTTGAAACATCCCACCCTCGCCTTCTCCCACAGAGTCTAAAAGACTGTTCTATACATCTGTGTCTCTTTTTCTGTTCTGCATATAAGGTTATCATTAACATCTTTCTAAATTCCATATATATGTGTTAGTATATTGTAATATTCTTTATCTTTCTGGCTTACTTCACTCTGTAAAATGAGCTCCAGTTTCATCCATCTCATTAAAACTGATTCAAATGAATTCTTTTTAATGGCTGAGTAATATTCCATGGTGTATATGTACCACAGCTTCCTTATCCATTCGTCTGCTGATGGGCATCTAGGTTGCTTCCATGTCCTGGCTATGATAAACAGTGCTGCGATGAACATTGGGTTGCACGTGTCTCTTTCAGATCTGGTTTCCTTGGTGTGTATGCCCAGAAGTGGGATTGCTGGGTCATATGGAAGTTCTATTTCCAGTTTTTTAACAACACGCTTCTGAATAACCAACAAATCATAGAAGAAATCAAAAAAGAAATCAAAATATGCATAGAAATGAATGAAAATGAAAACAAAACAACACAAAACCTATGGGACACTGTAAAAGCAGTGCTAAGGGGAAGATTCATAGCATTACAGGCCTACCTCAAGAAACAAGAAAAAAGTCAAATAAATAGCCTAACCCTACACCTAAAGCAACTAGAGAAGGAAGAAATGAAGAACCCCAGGATTAGTAGAAGGAAAGAAATCTTAAAAATTAGGGCAGAAATAAATGCAAAAGAAACTAAAGAGACCATAGCAAAAATCAACAAAGCTAAAAGCTGGTTTTTTGAAAAAATAAACAAAATTGACAAACCATTAGCAAGACTCATTAAGAAACAAAGAGAGAAGAACCAAATTAACAAAATTAGAAACAAAAATGGAGAGATCACAACAGACAACACTGAAATACAAAGGATCATAAGAGACTACTACCAGCAACTCTATGCTAATAAAATGGACAACTTGGAAGAAATGGACAAGTTCTTAGAGAAGTATAACTTTCCAAAACTGAACCAGGAAGAAATAGAAGATCTTAACAAACCCATCACAAGCAAGGGAATCCAAACTGTAATCAGAAATCTTCCAGCAAACAAAAGCCCAGGACCAGATGGCTTCACAGCTGAATTCTACCAAAAATTTAGAGAAGAGCTAACACCTATCTTACTCAAACTCTTCCAGAAAGTTGTGGAAGAAGGTAAACTTCCAAACTCATTCTATGAGGCCACCATCACCCTAATTCCAAAACCAGACAAAGATGCCACAAAAAAAAGAAAACTACAGGCCAATATCACTGATGAACATAGATGCAAAAATCCTTAACAAAATTCTAGCAAACAGAATCCAACAACATATTAAAAAAATCATACACCATGACCAAGTGGGCTTTATCCCAGGAATGCAAGGATTCTTTAATATCCACAAATCAATCAATGTGATACACCACATTAACAAATTGAAAGATAAAAACCATATGATTATCTCAATAGATGCAGAAAAAGCCTTTGACAAAATTCAACATCCATTTATGATTAAAACTCTCCAGAAAGCAGGAATAGAAGGAACATACCTCAACATGATAAAAGCTATATATGACAAACCCACAGCAAGCATTACCCTCAATGGTGAAAAATTGAAAGCATTTCCCCTAAAATCAGAAACAAGACAAGGGTGCCCACTCTCACCACTTCTATTCAACATAGTTTTGGAAGTGTTGGCCACAGCAATCAGGGCAGAAAAAGAAGTAAAAGGAATCCAGATAGGAAAAGAAGAAGTGAAACTCTCACTGTTTTCAGATGACATGATCCTCTACATAGAAAACCCTAAAGACTCTACCAGAAAATTACTAGAGCTAATCAATGAATATAGTAAAGTTTCAGGATATAAAATTAACACAGAGAAATCTCTTGCATTCTTATACACTAACAATGAGAAAACAGAAAGAGAAATTAAGGAAACAATACCATTCACCATTGCAACAAAAAGAATAAAATACTTAGGAGTATATCTACCTAAAGAAACAAAAGACTTATACATAGAAAACTATAAATCACTGATGAAAGAAATCAAAGAGGACACAAACAGATGGAGAAATATACTGTGTTCATGGATTGGAAGAATCAACATTGTCAAAATGGCCATACTACCCAAAGCAATCTACAGATTCAATGCAATCCATATCAAGCTACCAACGGTATTTTTCATAGAACTAGAAGAAATAATTTCACAATTTGTATGGAAATACAAGAAACTAAGCTTTTAAAATGTGGGCCCCATAAGGAAGAACTAGTATCTGATGAGTCAGTTCGACACAGATTTTAAAACTCCCTACCAGATCTGAAAGAGACACGTGCACCCAATATTCATCGTAGCATTGTTTATAATAGCCAGGACATGGGAGCAACCTATATGCCCATCACCAGACGAATGGATAAGGAAGCTGTGGTACATATACACCCTGGAATATTACTCAGCCATTAACAAGAATGCATTTGAATCAGTTCTAATGAGATGGATGAAACTGGAGCCCATTATACAGAGTGAAGTAAGCCAGAAAGATAAAGAACATTACATCATACAAACACATATATATGGAATTTAGAAAGATGGTAATGATAACCCTATATGCAAAACAGAAAAAGAGACACAGA
>CM035271.1:100350537-100425347 GCA_020226075.1 Hydropotes inermis | reverse complement strand
AATTCATTTGAATCAGTCTAATGAGATGGATGAAACTGGAGCCCATTATACAGAGTGAAGTAAGCCAGAAAGATAAAGAACATTACATCATACAAACACATATATATGGAATTTAGAAAGATGGTAATGATAACCCTATATGCAAAACAGAAAAAGAGACACAGATGTACAGAACAGACTTTTGGACTCTGTGGGAGAAGGCGAGGGTGAGATGTTTTGAAAGAATAGCATGTATATTATCTATAGTGAAACAGATCACCAGCCCAGGTGGGATGCATGAGACAAGTGCTTGGGCCTGGTGCACTGGGAAGACCCAGAGGAATCAGGTGGAGAGGGAGGTGGGAGGGGGGGATTGGGATGCAGAATACATGTAATGCCATGGCTGATTCGTGTCAATGTATGACAAAAACCACTGAAATGTTGTGAAGTAATTAGCCTCCAACTAATAAAAATAAATGAAAAAAAAAAGATCAAAATAAATAAATAAATAAAAAATAAAACTCCCTCTGTGAATAAATTGTGAGATCTTAATGCTATAGTGATATTTGAATTGTTAAAGTCATGCCTGGTCTAAAATACAATAAACTGTCCTGGGATAGAGTTTTCCTCTTCTACCAAGGTATTAAAAGCTCATTTTACATGATGGGTCATTAGAAATATTATGGAAGGATTTCTACGTAAACTGAGTGACCCTTCCAAATGGAAGGTATTGGTTATTCTACAAGATTTTTGTTCATTTATTGTCTAGAATATTTATGGAAGGCTGGGGCAATATAACATCTATCTCTGCTTTATTGACTACGCCAAAGCTTTTGACTGTGTGGATCACAATAAACTGTGGAAAATTCTGAAAGAGATGGGAATAGCAGACCACCTGACCTGCCTCTTGAGAAACCTATATGCAGGTCAGGAAGCAACAGTTAGAACTGGACATGGAACAACAGACTGTTTCCAAATAGGAAAAGGAGTATGTCAAGGCTGTATATTGTCACCCTGCTTATTTAACTTATATGCAGAGTACATCATGAGAAACGCTGGGCTGGAAGAAGCACCAGCTGGAATCAAGATTGCTGGGAGAAATATCAATAACCTCAGATATGCAGATGACACCAGCCTTATGGCAGAGAGTGAAGAGGAACTAAAAAGCCTCTTGATGAAAGTGAAAGAGGAGAGTGAAAAAGTTGGCTTAAAGCTCAACATTCAGAAAACTAAGATAATGGCATCTGGTCCCATAACCTCATGGGAAATAGATGGGGAAACAGTGTCAGATGTTATTTATTTATTTATTTATTTTGCTCCAAAATCACTGCAGATGGTGACTGAAGCCATGAAATTAAAAGGCGCTTACTCCTTGGAAGGAAAGTTATAACCAACCTACACAGAATATTAAAAAGCAGAGACATTTGCCAACAAAGGTCCGTCTAGTCAAGGCTATGGTTTTTTCAGTGGTCATGTATGGATGTGAGAGTTGGACTTTGAAGAAAGCTGAGTGCTGAAGAATTGATGCTTTTGAACTGCAGTGTTGGAGAAGACTCTTGAGAGTCCCTTGGACTGCAAGGAGATCCAACCAATCCATCCTAAAGGAGACCAGTCCTGGGTGTTCATTGGAAGGACTGATGCTAGAGCTTAAACTCCAATACTTTGGCCACCTCATGTGAAGAGCTGACTCATTGGAAAATACCCTGATGCTGGGAGGGATTGGGGGCAGGAGGAGAAGGGGACGACAGAGGATGAGATGGTTGGATGGCATCACTGACTCAATGGACATGGGTTTGAGTAAACTCCACGAGCTGGTGATGGACAGGGAGGCCTGGAGTGCTCCAGTCCATGGGGTCGCAAAGAGTCAGACACGACTGAGCAACTGAACTGAACTGAACTGAGGACAATATGAATTCTTAGGGGTGATTTGAAGAATAGCTATCTTGACAAACACTAGATAAGATAACATTTTAAATGACTTTATTTTTTTCCTCAAAAAAATAGAATTAGCAGTAAAACTGCTTCAGGTAATATTTATATACTCTGCTACAAGTATTTCCGTGTTATTTCTTTTTTTCTCCAATGTACTGAAGCTTATCGCAAATAAATCTCTCTTTAAATATCTTATGTGAAAAAACCAGTTTACCTCCAAATAAGAATAGTTGTGATAATGCCTAGCATGTATCATTTATTCAACTTGACTTGATATAAAAAATGCCTAGACAGTTTCATTTCCTTTTTAAAAAAATTGGTTGGATTCGATTAAAATATTCCTGAGATAGTAACAATGGAATTGATATAGTACTTATATAAAGTTAAAAGTTGTAAAAATGAAACTTAAATGTTGGTTTATTTTTTTAAACTCTCAAATATCCCATGTGATGATGAAAAGTTAAAGTTTCTTATGAAACTTGAATAAATATTTGACACTTAACCTTATCAAATAAGTATATTATTATTTTTAAATTGATGTGACAATTTGATAATTCTGTATAACAATTATTTTTCAAAAATAACACAACTTCATTTTGGAAGCAAATCAAAGAATGGATGCATCCATAAAGTAAAGCCATAGTTTTAGTAGGTTTATCGTTCACAGTTTAAATAATTTCAAGCTGCAAACTCATTCATTCTGAGATACTGAAAATTCTGTAGCTTGACAGAATCCCAAGACACATACTTAGCTCTAAAGATGACCAAGAGAAATATCTAACTAAACTACCACTGCTCCACAAACATTCTACTGCTGATTTGTTTTGCTTTGCCGGGTGCTCCTGTCTGAAAGAGTACAAGGTACCATCCTCCAAACTTTTCTCACTTGAATCCTATGCTTTCATTAATAAGCCAATTGGGGGGTTGAAAGTTTAGATTTATTAGGCATTCACATTTGAAGGGGTGATATTTACAGAGACTAGCTTTAATGAATAAATGCTTTATTCTGCTGAAGGACAAGGAAGGCATAAGGTGTGGTATTATAAGGGAGAAGAGAACTGCTTCATAGTGAACTTGATCATGAAATTTGAGGGAGGGGAAGATACTGGGAAATGTGCCATTTTTATTATGGTAATACCTCTTTGTTATTGGGATAGGAAAGAAAGCCATTTCTAACCACTGGAGTTTGCCCAAGTTTGTTAAAAAAATCTTTTTCATTGAACAGCAGCATAGCTTATGTCAGTTAACACACGATTTTGCTGAGACAGGGATATGAATTACTTGGCATGTGTAAACCATCACCAAATGGCCAATATCGAAATCAAATGGATTATATTCTTTGCAGTCAAAGATGAAGAAGCTCTATATAGTCAGCAAAACAAGACCTGGTGCAGACTGGGGCTCAGATCATGAACTCCTTCCCCTTATTGAAAATTTCAGGCTTAAATTGAAGAAAGCAGGGAAAGCACGAGAGCATTCAGGTACGGCCTAAGTCAAATCTCTTATGATCACACTGGAAGCGTCAGATACATTTAAGGGATGAGAGCTTGTAGACAGAGTACCTGAAGAGCTATGGACGGATGTTCCTAACACTGTATAGGAGGCAGTGACCACATCATCCTCAAGAAAAAGAAATCCAAGAAGGCAAAGTGGCTGTCTGAGGAGGCTTTACAAATACCTAAGAAGAGAATCCAAAAGCAAAGAAGAAAGGGAAAGATATCTCCAACTGAATGCAGAGTTTCAGAGAAGAGCAAGGAGAGATAAGCAATCTGTCTTAAGTGAACAATGCAAAGAAATAGAGGAAAACAATAGAATGGGCAAGACTAGAGATCTGTTCAGGAAAATTAGAGATACCAAAGGACCATTTCACCAAAGAAGGATACAATAAAAAAAGGAGTGATGACCCAACAAAAGAAGAAGAGATAAAGAACAGGTGGCAAGGATGCACAGAACAGCTGTACGATAAAGGGCTTAATGACCTGGATGATGGCAATGATGTCACTCATCTAGAGCCAGACATCCTAGAGTGTGAAGTCAAGTGGGCCTTAGGAAGCATCACTATGAACAAAGCTACTGGAGGTGACAAAATTACAGGTGAGCTATTTCAAATGCTAAAAGATGATGCTGTGAAAGTGCTGCACTCAATATGCCAGGAAACTTGGAAAACTCAGCAGTGGCCACAGAATTGGAAAAGGTCAGTTTTCATTCCAAAGAAAGGCAATGCCAAACACTATTCAAAATACTGTACAGTTGTGTTAATTCACATGCTAGCAAGGTAATGCTCAAAATCCTTCAAGCTAGGCTTCAACAGTATGTGAACCAAGAACTTCCAGATGTACAGCTGGATTTAGAAAAAGCAGAGGAACCAGAGAACAAATTGCCACCATCCATTAGATCATAGAAAAAGTGAGAGAATTAAAAAGAATCTACTTCTGTTTCACTGACTACACTAAAGTCTTTGCATGGATCACGAAAAACTATGGAAAATTCTTAAAGAGATGGGAATACCAGACCACCTTACTGGTCTCCTGAGAAACCTGTATACAGGTCAAGAAGCAACAGTTAAAACCAGACATGGAACAACAAATGGTTCAACATTGGGAAAGGAGTATGACAAATCTGTATGTTGTTGCCTTGATTACTTAACTTACATGCAGAGTATATCACGTGAAATGCCAGGCTGGATGTCTCATAATATGGAATCAAGATTACTGGGAGAAATATCAACAACCTCAGATATACAGATGATACCACTCTAATGGCAGAAAGTGAAGAGAAACTAAAGAGCCTCTTGATGACGGTGAAAGAGGAGAGTGAAAAAGCTGGCTTAAAACTGAACATTCAAAAAGCTAAGATTATGTGGTCCTGTCACTTCATGGCAAATAGATGGGGAAAAAGTAGAAACGGTGACAGACTTTATTGTCATGTGCTCAAAATCTCTGTGGATGTTGACTGGCAGCCACTAAATTAAAAGACATTTCCTCCTTTGAAGAAAAATTATGACAAACCTAGACAGTGCATTCAAAAGCAGATACATCACTTTACCAACAAAAGTCCATATAGTCAAAGCTATGGTTTTTCTAGTAAGCATGTACAGATATGAGAGTTGGCCCATAAAGAAGGCTGAGTGACAAAGAATTGATGCTTTCAAACTGTGGTGGTGCAGAAGACTACTGAGAGTCCCTTGAACAGCCAGGAGATCAAACCAGTCCATCCTAAAGGAAATCAACCCTGAATATTGGTTGGAAAGACTGATGCTAAAACTGAAGCTCCAATCCTTTGCCACCTGATGCGAAGAGCCAACACATTGGAAAAGACCCTGATGCTGGGAAAGATTGAAGGCGGGAGGAGAAGGGAATGACAGGGGATGAGATGGTTGGATGGCATCACCAACTCAGTGACTTGAATTTGAGCAAACTCTGGGGATACTGGAGCACGGGGCAGCACGGCGTGCTCCAGTTCATGGGGTTGCCAAGAGGTGACGTGACTTAGCAACTGAATAGCAACACAATCACTGAAATCAGTATATCACTGATTTCAAATCTTGTGACAAGACAGAAGAGGTGTCACATCGAAACACAGGAGCAAGTAAGAGCTGATTCTGTCACCAATAACTCCCCATGGTTGTACTGGTAACAACTTTTTTACAGAAGGGAGTTTCCTTGACACAATAACACACTGTATTTTGAAGTTCTTCAAGAGCTCTGGAAAGAGTTGGAGCAATAATGAGAAATGTTAACTGAGTTTGTGTCTAGACATGTTCTGTAGCAAGTGAAGCTATGCGCATTATAATAAAAACTGAGAGGAAGGAACACATGGAGGACAGATACTGCATGAAAGAACGATCTATTTTACCACTTAAAAGGCCTAAGGCAGAAGACACAACCTCCTTTTCCTCTTGAGGCTATCTCCGCCTTTCCTGCCTCAGAAGAGATGTGTAGAATCACAGTGTTCCACTTAAAAAAAAAAAAAAAGACAATATGCTTCTGACTAAATTTACACTTTTGGGCAAATTATCTTACTATTTGCATAAGAAATTATTTTCTAGAGTAACACCAAGACCTTTGGTGGAAAACCTTAGCAACTTCACAGATTCAATATCTTTTCATGAACATACTAAAAATAATTGCTTTTATCATCCATCCAGGAAATAGGCATTGAGTACATGTATGTGTGTGTTCAGTTGCTCAGCTGAGTCTGACTCTTTGCGACCCCATAGACTGCTGAAGCCTGTCAGGCTCCTCTTTCCACGGCATTTCCCAGGAAAGAATACTGCAGTGGGTTGCCATTTCCTACTCCAGGGTATCTTCCCAACCCAGGGATTGAACCTGGGTCTCTTGTGTCTTCTGCACTGGCGGGCAGATTCTTTACCACTGCAGTACCTGCGAAGCCCTATATTGAGCCCATGTTGCATGTAAAAACATATGACTGAGTGAAAGGGAGTGAGGGTAAGCTAGGTCAACCATCTTGTCACTGTCAAAAAACAGGAGACAAAAACCCCTCAATTATGAACAGTATCTCTTTAAGAGAGTAAAAAGAAAAATGTTACCATTGAGCATATTTGAAAAAAAGAAAACCTTCTGTGCATTTTAGAAGTTTGAGTAAACTTTTTTTTTCTACTGAGTAGACTATTTCTATTCACATCACTGTGAAACTGTATGATCTCAGCTGATCTTTATATTTATCTAGTGTCTTTAAATCTACTAGAAGGAACCTGACCGATGACCATGATTAAAAAAGAAGTCTGACGGCAACTTCTTAGAATAGAACCATTTGCTTAACAACTTCCTTCCACCAATCTATTTCTATCTGGTCCATAGCCACATATAATTCCTGTTTTCTTTCTTTGAACTTCATCTTGAGTTTTGGAACAAATGCATATTTATATCTTTCTCAGATTTTCAGTGTTATTTTCAACATTGCAGTTGATAAAGATTTAGTTTGTGAGTTTTCTGCTTGTTTATTTTAACAAATTTTGGTATGCTTTTGTAGCCTCAAGTTCTGAAGGGTCATCAACTAAGAGATACAAAGGAGGTCACATTAGCACTGATATGGAAACTCCACTGATCAATTATCTTGTACCTGCACAACTGGAGGATTTCCTCCCCCTGAGAAGTCCAGGTATTGTTGAGACTCCTTAGGGAGTGTTTCACATTTGTTCAAGTACTGGTTTTACATATCAAAGTATTGCCTCTCCCACCCATGCTTTCACTGATGACTAATTGAATCAACTTGCCATTCATCATTCTGCCATATTTGTCCTGATTTGTATCTCAGTGTAACTCCAAGAAGTCAGGCTTTAGAAAGGCCCTACTTTTCTTTCAGTCATTTAAGTGACCTTCATAAAAAAACAAAACAAACAGACTCAAGAGATTACATCCGGTATGATTAATTTATATAACATTCTATAGAAGGCAAAACCGATTTACACAGAATATTTATTATCATTGTTATTTTTAATAAAAAATAAGTTGTATTTATTTGTTTTCCGTAACTTCTTAAATTTTACTGCTCAGAATTGAACTCGGTTCTTCATAAGATCTGATCGGAGGAGATTGTAACTACCACAACTTTCACTGTAAATACTATTCTATTCATATATGCTTAAGATTATATTAGCTTTTTTTGACATATATGTCACTTTATTTTTTGTAGATTCTATCTCCACTTCATATTTTCAGACATTTGATCAATATACATTGAATATTCTCATTGCAGTCATTGGATAAGGTATTATCTTAAGGTCAGGATTTAAGAAAATATTTCTCCAGATCAGTGTGATCAATTAATTAGAAACTTTGGGTATAGCTGTTCAAACTATTAGGCGTTCACCTAACTGTGTAATTCTGTGTAATATATAAGTTAAAACTTATATATTTTATTTATAAGAATGTCACAAGAAGCTTTTATATATCTTATCAAAATCTGGAATTTGTTTGTCTGCTGCATTTTTCTGATTTTCCAGTCTAACAAGTCTATCAAAAAAAGACAATGAATTCAGTTCAATGAGGGTTTTTCTTAGTCAGCCTATGGTAATGATCACTGTTTTCTTCTCTGGTTGCTTATAGATCACTCTTTAAGCATCAATTCTGATTTCTTGCATGAGATTGATGTGAAACTCTCAGATTTTCAAAACATTTTTCCTTCTCAAAAATCAGTACTACCTGGGCTGGTGATCTGTTTCACACTAGATAATATATATGTTTCGATGCTGTTCTCCTGAAACATCTCCCTTCTCCCTCACCTTCTCCCACAGAGTCCAAAAGTCTGTTCTGTACACGTGTCTCTTTTTCTGTTTTGCATATAGGGTTATTGTTACCATCTTTCTAGATTCCATTTATATGTGTAATGCTCTTTATCTTTCTGGCTTACTTCACTCTGCATAATGGGCTGGATGCATGAGACAAGTGCTCGGGGCTGGTGCACTGGGAAGACCCAGAGGAATCGGGTGGAGAGGGAGGTGGGAGGGGGGATCGGGATGGGGAATACATGTAAATCCATGGCTGATTCATATCAATGTATGACAAAACCCACTACAATATTGTAAAGTAATTAGCCTCCAACTAATAAAAATAAATGGAAAAAAATCAATACTATAATTTTCCCATCTCCAGTCTCATGACATTCTTCTGTTTTCAATGAATCTTAATGTATTTTTCCTCTTCAAAGAATATTCCACAAGTGAAAAGAAGTTTAATAAGGAAATGAATATCTCTTCATTGCAGTATATTAAAAATTTTATGGAAGAATTCATTAAAAAATCCATAATAAAATGACAAAGCCTGATAAAAATATGTAAATAATACAAATACCTCCCAAATAAAATGCAAATGCATGTTTTAATAAATATAAAGCCACATATTCAAACAAAAGATTCCTATTTCTCACTTACAAAGTTAACAAATTCATTAATCCCTCTATTTGTCAAGACATTTTGAATTCTACCCTTTATGCTAGGTTTCTGTTCTTTGGCTTGAGTATTCAGTGATATGAACTTAAGATATATAGACTTAAGATATATATTTTCTTGCGTTTGTGAAGGAAGCAAACATATGGATATTCAGGAGAAATAATGCAGTCAGAGGGAAATAGTTTAAAGGCTTTGAGACATGGGATGGAGGAGAAAGCCAATGTAGCTTATGCATAGTGAATAGTGGAGAGATGAACACGAACAAAATTAGAGAGATAGGAAAGGAACCACATTGTATTGATTCTACAGTGATGGAGAGTATGGGGCACAGTTAGAGTATAAAAGCCAGGGGAGGGTTACGGTTTAATTTATCTGCTGAAACACAGCCACTTTTACTGCCATGCTGAGAACTGACCATGTGGCCAAGGGTGGAAATAGGGCGAATGGCAGCAGCTTGTGTAGTAATCAAGGCAGGAGATGATATCTTGGACTATTTTGCTAAAATTGGAGATGGTAATAATAAAATGATTTGTTTCAAAATTAAATTAAAATATTAAAATCAAGGACAAGGTTTTTATGGAGTCACATAATAGTTTACTTTATGCCTATTACCTTGTCTATAAACATGTTTAATTTTCACACATTTACAGTACTACTATTGTTGTTTCCAATTATAGTTTTTTTGAAGTTATTTCTTGTTTGAAGTTATATTTTTGTTCATTTATCTCTTTACATTGATTGCTTTCTTTAATCTGTAAAGACTCTTTCCATATTTTGATTATAAACATTTTGTGTATCATCTGCATTTTGGATTAGTCAGACTTTTTAATTAAAAGGCAGAAATCATATATTATACACATTTTGTTACTTAAAACTATGACTGCATGTTGTTAATTAAAGCTAATTAGAGGGTTGGAGAATGCCATACTTAATGGCTGCAGAATAACTGCAAAGATGACTGTGCCATAACTTACTAACCCATTTAACTTACATTGGTCACAAAGGTTGGTAATTTTTTTTCAATCATAAAAAATAATGCCTGTCATAAAGCATTTACTGTTTTACCATTTTTAGTCTAGGGTTCTAGAATGAGAATTGGTTGATACTAACACATGAAAAATTTTAAGCATCCTAACATTCCTAATAAATATGAAAATTATTTCTTTTTACCCTCTTCTTTTATGCAGTTCCATTTTAAGTAATTTAATTGGAAATTAATACTTCTATATATTACAGTGTTTCAGTTGATCTTTGTATAAAATTAAGCATTGCTATTTTGTTTAGTGAATTACTTCCTCTATAATTCCAGGGGCCATCATATTCATGCTATTTTTTCTCTTTTGGATGATAATACACTAATTTTGTGAAAATGGTGCTGCATGTTTAATACATCTCCGGCCCAGAAGGTTACAAAAAGAGAGATTGATGTTCACACGTTAATATTTAAGTATATAAATTAAAGATAGCACTCCAAGCTTGCTCCTCGATCAAGGAATTTGTGCTGTGGTTCTCCCACTGATTTCTCTCACTCCAGACTTCCTCGGCCTGCTTTCCTCACTCCAAATGGTCTCGGCTCAAACACCAGCATGTCTGAAGGGACTTTTCTTACCAATCTTTATAAATAGCCCTCTGTGTTCATCCTTCTCTATCTATTCACTCTGCGTTTTTCCTCACATCCTATACCATATTTTAGACAGCAAAGTTTTTGTCTGTGCTAATTTGCTTAATTTGCCTTTCTGGCACTAAAAAACCTGTACCATGAGGACTTTATCTGATGTATTTATAGCCGTATATTCAACACCTAAAATAGTTTCTGGAAATTGTGGGTGTTCAATAGGTATTCTTCAGTTAGTGGGTTAACACATTAATTGTTTGAGTCTTAGGCAAGCACTCATTGTGAAAGGGAAAGTGTTAGTCGCCTGTCGTGTCTGACTCTTGTGACCCCATTGACTGTAGCCCGCCAAGCTCCTCTGTCCATGGAATTCTCCAGGCAAGGATACTGGAGTGGGTTGCTATTCTCTTCTCCAGGGGATCTTCCTGACCCAGGGATCGAATCCAGGTCTCCTGCATTGTAGGCAGATTCTTTACCATCTGAGCTGCCAGGGAGGTCCAAAGCACTTATTATTTCAAAGTAAATTTACTCTTTTACTCACTTTCATGTCAGTAAGGATAATATTGACAAAGAGATTCTATATCCTTATTGTTTCCTTGCACTGCTGAGTGTTAAACATTCTCTAATCTAAAATAAAAACAATTAAGAAAAAACAAACTTAATTTGGGAGAGAGACATATTTCTTTTTGAATATGGATATTTTAATGATCGTTGTCATTGCTGTGTGATCTTGCCGATCAGCTTGTCTTAGCTTAGGCAACCACATACTACATCTTAGTTTGGTACTGCTAGGTCAAGGTGCTTGTAGCTGTCAAAAAGGAGACTCTGAGGGCAATTTACATGTTTTAAAGAAAGGTTTCAAAAAGATTCTAGAATCATAGTTAAACTCACAAGCTAAAATCTGTTATTCATTACACACAATCTTAAGAGCTGTTCAGAGTTTTGGTTGTGATTGGTTGGCATGCTGGTGTTTAACGTTATGTTCCAAGTTTGGGCTGTGATTGGTTGGCATGCTGGAATTTAACATTCTGCCTAAGCCATAGACAGAGCTAGAAATGCTGTTTAATGTTTTGAATCACCGCTTTTATTACCCAAACTTTAAAAAATGCCCTACACGATAAATGCTTTTGATTTATATTAAAATGCAGAGGAATCTAATATAACTATAGCCTCATAATATTTTAGTTCTGGACAACCACTCCCTCACTCTGACTTATTTTATGATTTATGTAACATAAGGAAAGTTATTTATCCTACATAGATACCACCAGGCATCTTAATTATTGATAGGCAGAGATTTTTCTTTATTACTAGTTTATGACCTAACTTATTTTACTTCATTTCTCATTTATCTATCTACCTATCTTCCCTCTTTCTCTATCTACATGCCCTATAAAAACTGGAAGAGGTGTTTACAATAATACATTAGAAGAACAATGTGAAAAACTAGACTCGATCACCAAAGTGTCCCCTAGTTGACTGACTGGGTCTCTTAGATTCTTAGCTGAGACACTCAAGGAATTCAACCATCCTTGACTGTTCATAAACTCCTTCCACGTTAACACTAGCAAGGATTGAATCAGATTTTACGTCAGTGGCTAACACAGCCTTGTATTATATAGAGCAAAATACAAGGAAGTGTAAACATAATTCAGAGGTTTTCCTGATAGAGATGTATAAATTATATTCCTGACTTTCAAGCAACCAATGTGAGAAGAGTACAGATCCAAGATTTATATCAAAGTTAAGTATTTTCCAACTTTGTGGAGTTTGAGAAGTCTAGTTTCTTAGTGACTATTTCTTAAGGGGGTGCTATCATTCTTTAAAATCATTATAGAATAATTAGAACATAATGCAACCAAAAAGCCTAAAACAGTATCTAACGTATCATGAAAGAGAATATGTGTGCATGTGTTTGTGTACGTGTGTTGGTATACTGTATGGGAAACTCTCTTAAAACTTATTTAGCTTAGAAGGGGAAGAGAAGAATATATATAGACTCTCATGTTTGTGTAACGGTTTTATTGAATTCCTTTGGTTCGATGAAAAGCTTATTAACACTGACAAATTCCAGGGATTCTCCTCAAGGACTATATGAAATACTAAATCACTTCCTAAGAAATGTATCAATTATGCCAAGCTGAATTTTACTTATCTTTCAAGGAATTCTTAAAAAGAAGGCATGTCATATTGGTAGGTGCGAAAGAATATCCAGTTCATTTCTCATTTTTAAAGTCGTGTGTGATGGAACAAGCTAAATAAACAAATCTTTCCTATCAAGGAGTAGGGATAACATAACTCTCCTTAGGAAAATAATTCTGGTTAGTAGCTCAGTGAAAAGTTCTTTCTTCCATGGGGGCTCAGAGGGTAAAGCGTCTGCCTGCAATGCAGGAGACCCGGGTTCGATCCCTGGGTCAAGAGGATCCCCTGGAGAAGGAAATGGCAACCCACACCAGTACTCTTGCCTGGAGAATCCCATGGATGGAGCAGCCTGGTAGGCTACAGTCCATGGGATCACAGAGACTTGGACGCGATTGAGCAATGACACGGTTTTTTTGGCTAAGATAATTTTCAACATAATGTAAGCTTTTTACCACCTGTTTTGGGTTTTGCTTATTTTCTGGGTACATGGAAACCTTCTCATTGTTGTTGGGCTTCTATTGCCTTTATGAAATAGTGCTTCAAAATGGTTTATCTTGTATTACAATTGTAAATTTAGTGGTTAAATATACGGTTTTGAAAATGAAAACCTCTTGTAATAATTTTCAGTTATCATATTAAAAGTACAAGTATCGACTGTATCTAGTAAAATTTTTAAATCTATTTATTTACTTTAGTAAATTTGTTTTGGCATTTCCATGAAAAATGGATGTGTTTTTAATCCATAATGAGCAGCAGGCAAAGCCACATAATTTTAGACCTTGCTGCAAACTGAGAAAGTTGTAACACTCTTGTGACCACAGTTTTGAAAAGTCATTTTAATAAAATTACCTTTGTGTCTTTTTGGTCTCAAAAACATAATGTTTATATATGTTTGTACTGGTTGATTTAGTCACTAAGTCGTGTCTGACTCTATGCGACCTCGTGGACTGTATCACACCGGGCTCCTCTATCCATGGGATTTCCCAGGCAAAAATACTGGAGTCAGTTGCCATTTCCCTGTCCAGGGGATCTCTCCGACCCAGGGATTAAACCCTGGTGCTCTCCATTTGAGTCGGTCTCCAGCACTGCAGGCAGATTTTTCACCAACTGAGCCACAGAGCAGTCCCCATATATCTGTATGCTTTTATTTTATTGTGGATGTCATCTGGAAGGTTTAGAAATGAATTATTTTGAAATCATTTCAGGCAATTTCCAATTTTGTGTTTAAGAGTCTATTGAGTCTATTACCAGGATTTGAAAATTATTGGGACATATCTAGTTAATTGTGGCAGTGCAACATAATACAACAGATTAGACCACTGTTAGGTCACTGATCAGTGTCTCAGCATTTGATTAGTAAAAGAAAAAAAAAACCTGAATTGAACTGAACTGAAATGGTTAATTTCACAGTGCCTTTAAGCTATGAGTTTTCTGTATCTCTTTCAAGAATAGAAAATGCTAGTGTCGTGTGGGTTAAAATACATTAATTCCACATAAAGCACTCTACAAAAGGGAAGGATATTTGATTTGTTTGGCTTTAAAGTTTTAACAGATGAATCTATCCCTGTGAGACTACAGACCATTTACCATCACTAGATTGATTTCTTTCAATGCTAAAGGCTTGATGGTACTTTTCGGCACGGTTCATTGTGACTAGAATGATACTTCAAATACACATTAACTAAAGAGTCTTCAGAGGCTGTATTAAGGGAATGAAACTCTAAGTGACAGAAGGGATAATAGCATTTACTATGAAGAAAAAATTTTGATCAGGTTTATGTAAATAAAACTATTGTAATAATACCTGGGTTTCTTTATAGGCATTGAAATAAGCAGTCTTGTGGTTAGTGCTTAAGGGTTAGTGTTTAAAGATAAAAATAATTTTTAGTATTTTTTAGTGTTTCTTTTAATTTGCTAAATGTGTGTTCTGTACCATTTTTCTGAAGTTGCTTTGTTTTCAAGATGGATATATTTGCAAGATGGATGGATACCCCAAATGAAAACTGATATCAGTTAAAGGGACTGTGTATTAAGAAACTGAAATCCAAAGGATACTACCAAATGATACTTGATTTTAAAAAACTTAATTTAAATTTTAAATGAAACAATCTGAAGAGACAATTATACAAATTAAGGACACCAAATTAAACACAATAGTTATCTTCAGATGTGAGAATTTAGGGTCATATGGAAATAATACACTCTAATGGCAGAAAGCGAAGAGGAATTAAAGAACCTCTCGATGAAGGTGAAAGAAGAGAGTGTAGAAGCTGGCTTAAAACTCAACATTCAAAAAATGAAGATCATGGCATACAGTCCCATCACTTCAGGGCAAATAGGGAAAAAGTGGCGACAGTGACAGATTTTATTTTCTTGGGCAACAAAATTACCGCAGATAGGACTGCAGCCATAAATTTAAAGCCGCTTGCTCCTTGGAAGGAAAGCTATGACAACCCTAGACAGTGTAATAAAAAGCAAAGACATCATTTTGCTGACAAAATCCTTATTGTCAAAACTATGGTTTTTCCAGTAGTTATGTACAGATGTGAGAGTTGGACCATAAAGAAGGCTGAGCAGTGAAGAACTGATGCTTTCAAAATGTGGTGTTGCAGAAGATTCTTGAGAGTCCCTTGGACTGCAAAGAGATCAAGCCAGTCAATGCTAATGGAAATCAGTTCTGAATATTCATTGGAAAGACTGATGGTGAAGCTGAAGCTCCAATAATTTACCCACCTGATGCAAAGAGCCAACTCATTCAAAAAGACTCTGAAGCAGGGAAGGATTGAGGCAGGAGGAGAAGGGGACCACAGGGGATGAGATGGTTGGATGGCATCACCGACTCAATGGACATGAGCTTGAGTTAGCTCTTGGAGAGAGTGAAGGACAGGGAAACCTGACATGCTGCAGTTCATGTGGTCGCAAAGAATCAAACATGACTTCAGGAAAAAAACAACAACAAATGTTCTACATTTTCCAAATGCTTACTTTTAAAAAATAGGAAAAAAAAAGCCCATTAATCCATAATTGTTTAAGGAGGCAAGCCAGTTAGGGCAGTTAAAGAAATCATGTAACAAAAATTTCTGCTAATGAAGGGTTTTCCCAATGGTTCAATGGGTAAAGAATCTGCCTACAATGTAGGAAACACAGGAAACATGGGTTTGATCTTTGGGTCAGGAAGATCCCCTGGAGGAGGAAATGGCAACCCACTCTAGTATTCTTGCCTGGAAAATTCCATGGGCAGTGGGGCTTGGTGGACTATAATTCACAGGGTTGCAAAAGTCAATGTATTTTCTTGGGTGGTGAGGTAGAATTAAATTTCTCACCCTTTAATTAGTCCAATTAGATTTGTTCTTCATTCCCTGCCTTCCTCATTCAATAAGAGGACTGATTTTATTCTTTTTTGAAATTCTTTAGTGCTTTTGGTCCAAGCTTCCCAAGTGGGTAATTTGTGCAGAGTTATATTCTAGTGTATGCTAGCTTTGTCTCTGCAAAGGTTCTGATATCCATGTTTTTCCAGTCTCCCTACCATGGCAGACACTCAAAAATACTTATTGATTGACTGACTTGAAAGAACGTTTGCATGTCATAACTTATTATGGTAATGTGCACAGTGTTTTGGGAATCCCCAGGTGGCGCTAGCAGTAAAGAAGCCGCCTGCCAATGCAGTAAAGAGACCGGGCTGGATCCCTGGGTCGGGAAGATCCTTTGGAGGGCACAGCAACCCACTCCAGTATTCTTGCCTGGATAATCCCATGGACAGAGGAGCCTGGCAGGCTATGGTCCGTAGGGTCGCAGAGAGTCGGACACAGCTGAAGTGACTTAGCATGCATACACACATGGACAGTGTTTTAGTCTCCAATATAAAAGTAAAAATCATGTTCCATTCCCAATAAACATTCATTGTTTTACTATGAGTCTTATAAAAATAAAAATACTCATTATGGAATTAAACTTTTTGATTTCTAAAATCTGATTTAGTTTACTGTGGCTTAAAATTAATCCTGAATAACAGTCTTTCCTCCCTTCCATTTATTGCTAAAATCCACACAAGAAAGAGAAATGAAAACAAACAACTTGAACATAAATATTTTAACTGAACTACTTTCAAATTAGGGGATAAGTTAATCATAATTATGAGTTCAATGGCACTATTTTATACTTTATATCAAACAGGCAAACATAAATAAATAAATAAATCCAAGCAAACTAGCTCACTTCATGATATCTGGGCTTTGCCTCATCAAGAGAGGAACCTAGCTATTCTATTCTCCCCACCCCTCCGCTGAGTCTGCCTCTTGCTTTAAAGACCCACTTCCTTTCCACAACAAAAACTTGACTGTGAGTGCTGTATTTAGGGTTCCCAGAAAACTGATCTCTCTCAATTAATGGCTTAGATTGTTTGAAACTTCCAAAAAAATAACGCTTACAGACACTGGAAGCAAGACATTCAATTACAAGCCATCCTCAGTAGCAGAGAACTTCCCTGGAGGCAGAGGAGGAGTGGACACAGACGCAGTGCGTGCTGGGGAGGATGACCTGTGGCCACTGAGCTCTCTTCGGTCAGAGACTCCACGCTGGGGAGATAATCGTGGGACGAGCACCTTGCAAGGACCGCAGAGCTACACTGGATCCTGGTGGGAACCGGACCATGTCTCGGGCTATGAAGTTAGATTTCCCTTGGGAAGTAATTTGGTTTAGCAGTGGATTTGGTCTCCTTCGAATGGTAAGGAAAGTTGAGACATATTCAGTTGCCAGTCTCTAACAGAAATTGTTTACAGAGACCTTGTCTGCTTAGAGGATGGGGCCATGAAAACATACCACAAAAGATAAAGTAGAAATTTGAATTTCAAAATTCACTCTTTCATGTCCAGTTTATCATCTAAGAAAATTCATTCTTAACAGGATACAAAAACTATTTACTATTAAGAAACAACAATAAAAACTATAATGGCAATTGAAATGCAACTGAAAGAGATAAAAATTTTCAGCTCAGCTCAAATTTAATAGTCAATTTAAAATACACTTTAAAGAGGGGAGTAACAAGAGTATTTCAGAAAGACAAAGTCCAGAAAGTACAATATGGAATTTCAAAATTACAGCAAACTGAGAAACAACTTAATGCAAAAAATTCAAAAATGAAAAGTAAAAACCATGAGTTAAAAGCCTCGTAATTCCAGAAATACTGAGAGTATCACTGAATGAATATGTTTGTGTGTGTGTATGTGAACATCTGGGCAGGGAGCAGGGTAAGTGAAGAATGTGAGAAAACTGTCTAAGTTATAGTTGCAGTCATTAAAGAGCTTATCTTTCCTTTATCTTTAGATAAAATACAGATTCAAAAATATGTGTTAATAACAAGGAAGTTAAAAAAAATAAAGAAATGAAACAAAGACAATCCAAAAATAAAAGTCTACAGAGAAATATTAAAGAAATTGCAAAATTCTAAGATGGGGCAAAGCAAAGATAATCTGTATGTTACTTAGAAGAAATAAATCTCAAACCAAAAGACATAAAGGTGAAAAGTAAAAATAGCAAAATTAGTCCTTGAATACCAGATATATGCAATCAAAAGGGGACATTATACTAAAAAAAAAAAAAAAAAACTCACCCAAACAAACAAAACAAGGATGATGCTAATTCAAAGTAAGTTTTTCAGTCAAAAATGAATCAATAGAACATAATTACATATTGATAAAATGTGCAATTTAGATTGGAGCAGAAATAATTTTCAAAAAAGGTAAAAATTTTTATGACATATGTTATTAGATTGAATTCCAAATTGACCCCAAATGACCGCTGATCTTATGATGTCCTCACCCCTTGAACATGGGCAAAACCTGTATCTGGAGATATAAATTCCATGATTATGGTAGGTTATAGGGCAAAAGTAAACAAGTAATTATGGGCTCATATCAATTATATGAAGACAGGGAGATTATCTGAGATGACTCTAACCTAATCAGATGGGCCTTTAAAAGAGATAGCGTTTTTCTGGAGAGAGAAATTCAAAGTTTAAGAGAGATTAGGTACCAGTGACAGTCAGCAAGAAATCAGGGACTTCAGAATACAAAAATCTGTGAGTCAACAAATGGGTGTTCTTCTAAGCCTCTACATTCATGACAGTGTCTTAAGTAGCCATAGAAAATCACTTAAACATAGAAATAAAGTACGCTAAATTACTGAATCAAGGAGATCTATACAAGGTCAGCAAGGTATTATGGAGAAATGGAAAAGATGAGGAGGGAAATTCAAAGTGCTTGCATTATAAAATCACGAGCCACAACCACAGCTGAAACCCACAAGTAGAACTTTGACCCTGTAAAAACTGTACCGTTCATGAGCAATCCTGGTCGCACTCCTAGCACCCTTCCAGTCACGGCCTGGCATTTCGGGTATGGGTTCTGGAAGTATTTTTTAAGGAGGTTTATCATTCAGGAAATGAAAAGGATGCAATTGTAAGGTGACAGTTCTGGATCCTTGGGGATCCATAAATATGTCTCCTGTAACTTGGTCACAGCACCTCTAAAAGTAAACGTATCTGTGGTTGCATATTGTTTATCCCTCTCACATAGCATCATATCTCTCGAAATGAGACCCTTGAAGCAACAATGATTAATGTCTTCTTACTTTTTTTTATATATTCGGGGATATAGACCTGTCTGGGTTCTCAGGCAGTGCTAGTGGCAAGAAATCACCCACCAGTGCAGGAGATGTAAGAGACACAGTTGGATCCCTGGGTTGGGAAGATCCTCTGGAGAAGGGCGTTACAACTCACTTCAGTATTCTTGCCTGCAGAATCCCAAGGCCAGAGGGGACTGAGAGGCTGCAATCCACAGGGTTGCAAGAAGTTGGACATGACTAACGGGACTAAACTATCACCACCACCATCACCATAGACCCATGTGACTCAAGATTCCCCTCCTGCAGAGGTTCCAGGTCGCCAGGCTATGCTTAGAGTTCTTGGCTGCACTTCCTCTAAGTTAGTTGCTGCCTTCAGAAGGTTTCTTATGGTGATATTTTTATATTGAATATACAATATCATATTCACTCACTTAGGGAATAATTTCCCATTTCACACTTAGAAATTTTCTTTCAGTCTTTATATATATATTACAATATTTGTAAATAGGATTCCCTATAAACCAGAGAAAAGGGTGGTCCTTTGTTAATAAAAAAATATTTAAAGTAGTCACTATGAAAAACTCAAATACATGAGGTTTATCAACTTTAACTTGCAGAGTAAACAATAAACCACAATAAACAAGTAAAAAGATCTAAATCAATTTGACCAAGATGAAAGAATTGAGTAAAAAGAATCAACAATAAGAAAAACAAGCATCAATATGTTGAATTTTGATTTCAGAACCATTTAAAAAGAAGATATGATGGAACATCATTAGAAAGCTTTTGCATGGATCAGAAATGCCATAGAACATATTGGTTTCTATCAAACATACCATCACATTGACTTCCCAGGTGGTTCAGTGGTAAAGAATCCGCCTGCAACGCAGGAGATGTGGGTTGGATCCCTGGGTCAGGAAGTTCTCCTGGAGAAGGAAGCAACAATCCACTCAAGTATTCTTGCCTGGGAAATCCCATGGACAGAGGAGCCTGGCGGACTACAGTCCACGGGGTCTCAAAAGAGTCGGACACAACTGAGCGACTAAACAACAGCCACCGTCAAGGTACAGTGTACATTCAGTGTATCTATATATTTAACTATAGAGCCCATCTCTATTTTTAGATCTTCTTGCCTCTGATTTTAGTACTAAAAGTATCTTGGTATCTTTAGTGTCTTAGGACTCCAGTCTTTATTATCTCCTCACCCATACATTTCCTTAAGAAATACTGTTCCTCTCAGACAATTTGTCATTTAATTATATATATATATATATATATATATATATATATATATATTCTGCTAATTTAAATATTAGTGTCATCCTCCAGATTCTGTTGATATATGTAACAAGGATCCTATGGATACAGGAAATATTGCTTTGTTTAACTGGTGGGGAATTCTTCAAAAATTACTCATGTTTAAGGCAGAACAGCCTTTACAACTTCTATCTAAGCATCAATAATGCTGTTTCATCATTTTTTCATCTATTTATGTATGTCTACTAGATTTAATCCTTTAATAAATGTTCTACAGAACATTTATTCATCTTTATACCACCAATACCTAGGACAGCCTCTAGCATATACTAATTGCATTATAAAATTGTGCCTAATGAATGCATGAGTGAGTAGATGAATGAAAATGTGTCTGAGACCCAGGTGGAGTCCTTAGCAGTATCCTCCTGTTTTCATCTGGACTCAGTACAACATGACTATGTGAGGCTGGGTTGTAGAAGGCAGGGGCTGCATGAACCCCCAAGAGGATGCTTCCTTCAGTACAACAACTCTCCACACTGTTATTTTAGTTTCTATATGACCTGCTTGATAGAAAGTCTTCATGGTAATAGTTTTTCCTTTATTTTCATCACTATGATGTTAAGCTTAGAGTTGCTTTGGTGCCATTTACTATAATGCTGATGAAGGTTTTCTTTATGAGCACTTCTTTTTATTATCTTTATTATGTTTTGTAGGTTTTCATGGTGGAATTTCATTATTTGGTGGTAAAACATAACTATTTCATTTTATTTATAGCTAGTAGATATTCTCTTATCAATGTAAGATTTGTATTGCTAAATCCAAGTTCCTTTCTAGTTTCCTTTATTAGGAAAGAGTATTCAGAAGAACTTTACATTCAGAATGATGAACATTTAGTGAAATTATGACATGCTGCTATAGCATTAGTGTGTGGAGTAGGGCATAGATTTATAGGAGTTAAATATTTGCTGACAAGATAAGCATTGAGTAAAGAAATTTGATCCTGTTCAGCTTTTAATAGAAAATGTTTTCTCTTTAGATCTACTTGTTCTCTGGGAAGGTTTATAGCTGATCAAAAAAGATTCTTTTGCATGCTTATTTTTAGGTGTACAAATGCCTCCTGTGAAACAAATATTCAAATAAATAAATAATTTTTTTTTCCATTGGGAAAATAATCAATATTATTATAAGTTGCTTTACAGGAACAAATCTGGATATTTCCAATGAACTCTATAGTTCAGTAATAATTAAATCTTAATAGAATAATATTTCAATGCATTTTGCTTTTTTTTAGAATAAGTTAAAAATTTTAATTACAGGTTAACAAATATTTTAACAAGCATCAACTGAATTCTCAATGTTTTAATACAATATTTCCTATGTTAAAAAAAAAAGAAGCAAAAAAAAAAAAAAAGAAGCAAAACAAAACTGAAACCATTCTTCCCATTTTTCACTTTACTGTGGTAACGTGTGTGTGTGTGTGTGTGTGTGTGTATTTGTGTGTGTGTGTTAGACACTCAGTCATGCCCAACTCTTTGAGACCCCATAGACTGTAGCTCACCAGGCTCCTCTGTCCATTGAATTCTCCAGGCAAGAACACTGGAGTGGGGTGGCATTCCCTTCTCCAGGGGATCTTCCCAACCCAGGGATTGAACCCAGGTCTCCCACATTGCAGGTGGATTCTTTACCTTCTGAGCTACCAGGAAGCCCACTGTGGTGCTGCCTTACATATACTTTTGCAAGATAAAATAACAGGTCCTCTCCTGAGTTAAAGTAGTAAATATTGTTTTATGCAATTTCTTTGTATCTAAAAGTAAACATTTAGATATTTATATACCAAGTAATCTAGCTTGAAGATTGGTAACCATTTTTTTAAATTAAAAAAGAGATTTAATTTACATAATAATTAACATGACCCAGGTAATGTACACTTAGATATATGGTTGCTTCTTGGTATTGAGATGATAAGTTGTGCCTTCTCTTTCATGCTTAAAAAAGGACTTTATGAGTGTAACAACTAATCCAAGTTCTTAGATATGTTATTTGACAAGTAGGCTTATTATTTGTAATTAAGTTTGTATTGCAGCTAAATGGCAATATGGCATTTGCTTGGTTTGCTATGTTATTACATAATTATTGTTTCAAAATTCAATAAAATGTTAAAACAAATAAAGCTGTTAATATTAAGGACAATCTTTCTGTGTGTGTTACACCCTCTGTCTCTAGACTATGAAAGAATGCAGCTGTGCTGATTAATTATTTTAAAACTACTTGCAGAGTTAATCCCTGATCTACCAAAAAACTGTTTACAAAACAAGTCAATTGCTTTAAATCTTTGGTATAATTTTCATTCTATTAAAAATGATACTCATCAGTTATATGCCATAATTCAATTTTGTCCTTTTCTAGAACATAGTGATTTAATAGAATTGCCAACAATGTAATTTTACCAATGTATAAAGCAATAAATTATATTTTAGCTTCAACATGTAAAATTGCTCATTTCTGTATCCTTTTAAAATATTTATAGGTTTACATTTTACAAGAAAATTTCCAAATTGTCAATATTACCCTGGTTAACAGATAGGTAAACTGTAAAATCAATAACAAAGCCCTCATTATGCCATGTATTTCATGATAATAAAATTGAATATTTCTCTTGGATTCAATGTATAATTTGTATAGAGAGAAAAATAATAAAATTTTAGACCCTAACATAATTAATTAGCCATTTTCACATTAATTTGTTTTAGAAGCTTTCTCTTATAAGATTATAAAGAGTTTATGTTGAACTTGTAGACAGCTGTTTTATAGAGTAATCACATTAGCTATATAACTGTAATTATGATACAAATAATATTATAATTTTATTATATCTACAAGTTACACTAAACAATGCACTTTTAGTTCCTAATTTTTACCTTATTTTTGTGCTCTTGTTTTTATCACAACACGATCTGCTTGTTTATATCCCTATTAAGGTTAAGCCTAACAAATTCCTTTGAACAAACCTTTTTATAGTTGAGTGAAACTCAGCTTTTCCTGAGATCCAATGTTTCTGGGTATACTTCCATGATTAATACTAAATAGTATACAAGATATTAGGGGCTTCTCTAATAGCTCAGTTGGTAAAGAATCTGCCTGCAATACAGGAGACCCCAGTTTGATTCCTGGGTCAGGAAAATCCACTGGAGAAAGGATAGGCTACCCACTCCAGTATTCTTGGGCTTCCCTTGTGGCTCAGTGGGTAAAGAATCTGCCTGCAATGCGAGAGACCTGCGTTTGATCCCTGGGTTGGGAAGATTTCCTGGAGAGCAAGATCTGAAGAACACTCCAGTATTCTGGCCTGGAGAATTCCATGGACTATATAGTCCATGGGATCAAAAAGAGTTGAATATGACTGGGTGAACTTCACTTCACTTCACTTCCTACAAGATATTGACTAATGACGGCAAACAAATATGTCTTTGCATTTGACATCAAGAAGTTAAATGGGATGTTTGTTTCCAAAGTTACTTTCTGCAAAAAAGAAACTTCTCTTGACATGTAAATTAAGATGAAACTTCTAAACATTAAAGTTTTTCTTCATTTCTCCCTCCGCTCCTCCTTCCCTTTCTTATCTAGAAAACCATCATTAAAAAGAGAGCAAAGGGAAAGTCAACTTTGTGCCAATCTGGGAAATCTAAAAACCTCAGGCAACAGCAGACTTTAGACACTGAAAACTTTCTTAAAAGACCATATTCAAAACTCTGTTTTAGGATCAAATCAGAAAAACTGACAATGGAAGAGAATGAGAGTATTATGGTTACTAAAGATCCCAGTACATGAAAGCCACCCACTCAGTTGCAGATGTCGCTTGTAAATAATGAACACTGGACAAGCAGGAGAAGATCAGCTAAATGTGACCCATGCCAGAGGACTCAAATAAATATGAGCCTGAACTATCATCTCAGAGGCGGTTGGGAGAGATTGGGAACTTACGTGTCTACTGTTCTTAGCTGTCTTTTAGCTTAACCATAGATTCCAACTCTATTCTTTGTCACTCTGTCTAGAGTGTCTGCCATCACACAAACCCATGTTGTGTTCTAAAACATTATTTATTTTACTAATAACATTCCTCATAATCTGAAATTATCTTATTATTTCACATGGTTGCTTACACATTTCTTGTCTGTTTTCCTTTTTTCACCACTAGAAAGCAAGCTCTATGAGGAAGGATTCTTATACAGGCACTGTTCTATATGTAGATTATATACATATACATACATATATATATATATATCCATATGTAGCTATTTAAGTTTAAGTAAACAATTTAAATAAACTCAAGTAATATAAAACACTCATTTTTCTATATTTTAAATGCCCAGTCACCACATGTGGCTAGCAGGTACCATATTTGACTACATAAACTATAATTTCTATCAGTAGCAACATTTATAGCTTGAAATAATTTTTAAAGTTCCTTTTTCTTATTTAACCAACACAAAAGTACAAAAGTCAGTATTAATCCTCCCAAGTCAAATGAGGAAGTTATTTCACTTGTTTTATTTCTTTCTGCCCTCATTATCACTTTCATCAGTTTTCTGACTGGAATGAACTTGGACATATGGGAAAGGATAGTTTCATTGTCTCTGTAGTTTCTCTCTGAAGTTGTTGAAAAGTCTGTGTCTAGGACCAGATCCATAAAATTAATCGATTAGCTCCGAATCATTAGCTTCCATAATTGTTTTTGCCAGAATTTGGTTATAAACACTCACTGTGATGTTTCATTTCAAATGAAACTCTATTTGTTGGGTTTATTTTGTAAATTTATATGTAAGTTTGCATTTCTTCTGACACCCTGACATCACCGACTCAATGGACATGAGTCTTAGCAAGCTCTGGGAGTTGGTGATGGACAGGGAGGCCTGGCGTGCTGCAGTCCAAAGGGTCCCAAAGAGTTGGACATGACTGAGCAACTGAACTGACCTGAGCTGACACCCTAGTCCCCCCTGGGGCACTAGATTACAGGAAAAAGTGAAACGATGCTACAACTGAGCCTACCATGGTGGTGGTGTTTTAGTTGCTAAGCTGTGTCTGACGCTTTGGGACCCGGTGGACTGTGGCCTGCCAGGCTGCTCTGTCCATGGGATTTGCAGGCAAGCGTCCTGGAATGGGCTGCCATTTCCTCCTTCAAGGGATCTTCCCAACCCAGGGATTGAACCCACGTCTCCTGCATTACAGGCAGATTCCTTACTGCTGAGCCACTAGGGAAACCCTACCTACCACTTTCTCCTTCATTTTTACAATTCGTGTGCATAAGCAATGGTAAAGTAAGATCTAAAAGGCTTACTGAAGCCCACTTACTTCTTTAGCACTCTTTTTATTTTCAAACTGATAGATACTAATATATTCTTTCAGAAATACACCCACTTTAGGTCATTCTGTCCTGGGTCTAGACAGTGTTAGTTTGGTTTATTTTGATTTCTTTCAATACCATCTAAATTGTCAGGTAACATGACATGAGTGTGTTTGGTGGGTGGGGCTGCGTTCTCTCCCTGTTCTTTGTCCCGAGGCCTCCAGGGGAGACTCGGAGACCTCCAGACTCCTTTCTCCTGGCTCCTGGTGAGCGCAAGGTTTTGCTTGTGCCCTCCCAGAGTCTGTTTCCCCAGTCCTGTGGACGTTCTGTAATCAAACCCCACTGGCCTCCAAAGTCTAATCCCCTGGAGGTTCTCAGTCCCTTTACCGGATCCCCAGGTTGGGGTATCTGTTGTGGGTCCTAGAGCTTTCTTAACAGTATGAGAATGTCTTTGGTATAATTGCTCTGCAGTCTGTGGGTCATCTGCTTGGCGGTTCTGTGGTGGATAATGCTGTGTGACCCAGGTCTGCTGCAGCCAGAGCACCTGTCCCCATAGCAGGCCACTGCAGACCCATGCCTCTGCAGAGATATTCATTGAAAGGCGGGTCTGGTTCAGTCTCTGTGGGGCCTCTGGGTCCTGGTGCACACAAGGTTTTGTTTGATCCCTCCCTGAATCCCTGGAGGGTATTGGGTTTGATTCTAATGCAATTTCACCCCTCCTACCATCTTGTTGGGGCTTCTCCTTTGCCCTTGGATGTGGGGTGTCTTTTTCTGGTGGGATCCAACATTCTCCTGTTGATGGATGTTCAGCAGTGAGTTGCAATTTTGGGGTTCTCCCAGGAGAAGATGAGCACACATCCTTCTACTCTGCCATCTTGAACACAACCCCACACAACCCCACACATCAACAGAAAATTGAATTAAAGATTAACTGAGCATGGCCCCATCCATAAGGACAAGATCCACTTTCCATGAGTCTCTCACACCAGGAAGCTTCCATAAGCCTCTCATCCTTATTCATCAGAGGGCAGACAGAATGAAAACCACATTCACAGAAAACTAACCATGTGTGATCACATGGACCACAGCCTTGTCTAACACAATGAAACTATGAGCCATGCCATGCAGGGCCACCCAAGACGGACGGGTCATGGTGGAGAGTTCTGACAAAACGTGGTTCACTGGAGAAGGGAATGGCAAACCACTTCAGTATTCTTGCTTTGAGAACTCCATGAACATTATGAAAAGCCAAAAATATAGGACACTGAAAGATGGGCTCCCCAGGTCTGTGGGTGCCCAATATGCTACTGGAGAAGAATGGAGAAATAACTCCAAAAAGAATGAAGAGATGGAGCCAAAGCAAAAACAATGCACAGTTTTGGATATGACTGGTGATGGAAGTAAAGTCTGATGCCATAAAGAACAATATTGCATAGGAAGCTGGAACGTTAGGTCCATGAATCGAGGCAAATTGGAAGTGGTCAAACAGGAAATGGAAAGAGTGAACAGACATTCTAGGAATCAGTGAGCTGAAATGGACTGGAATGGGCGAATTTAACTTAGATGACCATTATATCTACTACTGTGGGCAGGAATCCCTTAGAAGACATGGAATAGCACTCATAGTCAAAACAAGAGTCCAAAAATGCAATACTTGGGTGCAATCTCAAAAATGACAGAATGATGTCTGTTCATTTCCAAGGCAAACCATTCAATATCAAAGTAATCCAAGTCAATACCGTGACCACTAAAGTTGAAGAAGCTGAAGTTGATCAGTTCTATGATCAACTACAAGACCTTCTAGAACTACCACACAAAAAGATGTCCTTTTCATGTTAGGGGACTGGAATGCAAAAGTATGAAGTCAAGAGATACCTGGAGTAACAGGCAAATTTGGCCTTGGAGTACAAGATGAAGCAGGGCAAAGATTAACAGAGTTTTGGTAAGAGAATGCACTGGTCCTAGCAAACACCCTCTTCCAACAACACAAGAGACAACTTTACACATGACATCACAGATGGTCAATACTGAAATCAGATTGATTATATTCTTTGCAGTTGAAGATGAGAAGCTGTATACAGTCAGCACAAACAAGACGGGAAGCTGACTGTGGCTCAGATCATGAACTCCTTATTGCCACATTCAGACTTAAATTTAATAAAGTAGGGAAAACTCTAGACCATTCAGTTATGACCAAAATCAAATCCCTTATGATTATTATACAGTGGAAGTGAGAAATAAATGCAAGGGATTAGATCTGATAGACAGAGTGGCTGAAGAACTATGGAAGGAGGTTCATGACATTGTACTGGTGGCAGTGATCAAGATCATCCTCAAGGAAACTTTGCTGTATATCTGAAACTTTTTTTTGTACAGACTTTGTTGTATGCCTGAAACTAACACATGGTAATTGACTATAATTCAATATAAAATAAAAATGTTTTAAACAGTTGTTTTGTACCTTAAAACATTGATTCAAGAAAAACAAAGCTGGTGTGTTTTTATGTATTGTTAGTTGGAAATTTTGCATTCAACTTTAAAATGTCATTAATAGCTTTATGTGTTGTCCATAGTCCCTCCAACAAAAATTTGTTGAGATTCATTTCCCTAGGCAATATACAACGAAATGCTACTCAATTTTCATTATTATTACTTACTTTTCCCTTTAAACTTTTGAAAAAAAAAATTGTTTCCACCCTAATAAAGAATCTGGCACATCATATGATGTATACATATGTACTCAATGATTAACCAACAAATACATAAAAGGAATAATGATGAATGAGGATATAATAAATTAGTACATCTATATGAACATTCTTTTGTTCAATTAAAAAAGGAAGCTGTCCAGATTCTCTTTTATGTCTAAGATTAAAAAAAAAAGACGTTAATAAAAATAGCAATGATTATTGGTAAAATGTTTTACAAACACTTTGTTGATAAAGGCAATTTTAAGTTCTTAGGTACAAAAAAAATAAGTTCTTAGGTACAAAAGCTATATGGGCAAGGCAATTTTGGTTTACATATTTTAAAGATAGAGTAGGAAATCCACATGGTCAGGTTAAACAGCAGAGAATAAGCAATGTTGTCTAATGACAGAAGTGCAGCTTTCCAAGTCCACCAAACTGGTGTCACTATTAGGCATATGGAATATAAAAACTAAAATTAAATCAGAACTTCTGAAAATTCAATATTCTGAGTAATTCCATATTTAGGTTAAGGATATAGGCTAGGAACAGTCTTATATATGAGCAAGTCCACCACTAAAACATATGGGGGCTGAGAAAAGAAACACCATCTGACTAAACATTTTTTTAAATCAAATCAATTAGTATAATAAAATACTATTCATAATAGACTTTATAGACTTCCTTTGACAAATTCATCTTCATAATGAAAAAACAGAAACAAAATTTATACTTTTAAATGAAATTTTTACCAAAGATGACAAATCTCTATATTTATACCAGATAGTTCTCTGGATGTTCCCTATTAAGACCTGCTAAATGTGGGAGATTTCACTCTCCTTGCCTTTCTCTCATGGACAGTGGCAGAAGACATGAGACTCTGGGGCTGGAGACAAGGGAGTTCATTTACTCACAGCAATATTAATAGTACTCTAGTGACATTGTTTACACACGTTTACTACTCCCCAGTTACCATCTGGTGGTAACGTGATGCCTGGGCAGACAATGTCTTGCAGTATAGGAATAAAACCCTGATCATAGGAAACCTCAGTCTTTTAAGGATTTTGCAGGCAAACCTGTTCAAACTCTGTATCTGAGGGAGACATTATGTTTATTATTCTGGACAGCAAAATCCTGCTCTTTTCCAGGAAGAATACACTATCTCTATCTTCCAAGTCATTTGCTACATAAACATTCTTTAAAATGTAGTCTGAAATATAATGATGACAATGTCTTTGTTGGCAAGATGCATAGAAATATGGGACATTCGTGGAGAAATGTCTCCCAACAGTACTACTGTGTTTTACTGAATAATAAAGAAACATGCAGCTTACAAATTACTATAAAATTATTTAATAAAAATTATGTATGCCTTGATTTCAACAAAATCATTAAATATGGTGTTGTAAAACAACCCTTCTACATAGTTTTTGCTCTATTGAAAGTAACGCCAAATTAAACAGCTTTTATTTAATCATTATAGTTCTTATATTTTATTAATATTAATTTGGTAAAAACTAAGAAGCTGCAGTGAAGTTATCTATTAAAATTCTTGAAGCAATTCTATATTCAGAAATAAATTAGGATTTTGAAATTCAATTTTATATATTATCATAAAAGACAAAATATTTTAATTTCAACACATCATTCACTAAATTTATTAAATTATATTGCCATTTTTACCACCTCTAAAATATATTTGCACAATAAAACAAAGATTCATCATACATATTTAATTGTCAGTTCACTTCAGTTCAGTCACTCAGTATATTTAATTATACATACATATATATGTAAATTATTCAATATTATAATATATTGTTCAGTTGTCATGAGAGATGTTAATTATGGGCTTCCTGGTGACTAAGTTGGCAAACAATCTGACTGCAATGCAGGACATACAGGTTTAATCCCTGGATCAGGAAGATCACCTGGAGGAGGGCATGGGAACCTCTCCAGTATTCTTGCCTGGAGAATTCCATGGACAGGAGCCTGGCGGGCTACAGTCCATGGGGCTGCAAAGAGTTGGACACGACTGAGTGACAAACATGATACTTAATGTTAATTACAAGCCATTATTTATGGATTCTTTCAGAATTCTGCCTTAGAACACAAAGAAAAGCAGTATAAGGACCATTGGCGCTATTTCATTGAATTTATAACATTTTTTCTGTATATTAGGAAGATCCTATCATCAAGTTTACTAATATTTTCTTCTGCATAAAATCTATTATTCCTATTCAATGTAGTTTACACTCATCTTTAAGATTTTCATTTTTTGTCCTTATAGTATTTTTGTTTTCATTATACTTATGCTTTTCTTTAAATTCTTGAACATATTTATAATATATGTTTTTTGTTTGTTTTTTGCCAGTTGAGATTTCTTAACCTTTTTGTCCTAACTGATAATTCTCAGATTATGGATCACATTTTCCTGAACTTTTATATGACTAGTATGTTTTGATTGAATGCTAGACATTGTAACTATTGTTTTTGAGTATCTGTAATTTGTTGTCTTCCTTTAAAAGCACTGTTTTTATTTTTTATTTTTTTCCCATAGGAAGTTTTTTCTGGATTAGTTTGATCCTTTGATAACTTGTCAAGTTCACTGTTTTAACATGTCTATAGTAGTCTTTAGGAATGGAGAAGGCAATGGCACCCCACTCCAGTATTCTTGCCTGGAAAATCCCATGGATGGAGGAGCCTGGTAGGCCGCAGTCCTTGGGGTCACGAAGAGTCGGACACGACTGAGCAACTTCCTCTCACTTTTCACTTTCATGCATAGGAGAAGGACATGGTAACCCACTCCAGTGTTCTTGCCTGAGAATCCCAGGGATGGCTGAGCCTGGTGTGCTGCCGTCTATGGGGTCGCACAGAGTCGGACACAACTGAATTGACTTAGCAGCAGCAGCAGCAGTCTTTAGGAATAGTTTATTAATATTGAAAATGTGTATATACTGTTTCTGGTGACTCTTTAAAGCCCTAAGTGTTCAGTAACATCTTCCTATCCTTCCTTGTCTGAATTCAAATGTCTTTACTGTGTGAGTTTTGACTGTTGTTTATCTTACAGATATAATTTAGCTGTTCACTGTCTAGTCTGAATATCATCCCATATGGTTATATAAGTAAATATTGAAGAGGAGGCCATGCAGATTTCTGGAACATGTTTTTCTGCCTAAAAAATATCTTGTATGGTATTTCTCCCTATGTATTCTAGCTGCTTCTATATCTATGAATATCTATGATCTTTATCTTCTCAATACAGGCATATCTTGTTAATACTGCAAGGTCCGTTCCAGATCACTGCAATAAAGTGAATACAGGGATAAAGAGAGTCACACAAAATTTATGTTTTCCTAATGCTTACAAAAGTTATATTTACACTATATTGTGGTCTATAAAGTGTGAAAGAGTATTATGTCTAAAAAAAAGTACACACCTTTATTAAAAAATCCTTTATTGCCCAAAAATGTTAACTGTCATCTGAGTCTTCAATAAACTGTAGTAGCAACATCAAAGATCACTGATCACATACCATCATGACAAATAAAATGAAAAAATGACATAGTATGGGAATTACTTAAATGTGACACAGAGACATGAAGTGAGTGAAGGTTTTTGGAAAAATGTCACCAAGCCACAAAACTTAAACTTGTAAGAAAGGCAATATCTTCAAAACACAATAAACCTAAGTGGAATAAAATGAGGTGTGCCTGCACAGAGGGAATCTGATTTATTTCCCCATCACTACACCAGAATCAAGAAAGTGCTTCCCAGCCCTCAGCAATCTGGGGGTAATTATAAAAGTAATTATAAAATTCATCTTGTTTATTTTTCTTCCATCAGGATTACAGTCTTATACTGTCTATTGCCCAGTGTCTAAACTCTCTCTCTCTTTTTTTTTTTTAATGCCAAGAGATTTAGTCTAGTAGCATGTGCCCAATTACAGTTGGAAGCAGAATCATCCAATTCTTTTTTTTTTTTTTAACTTTTCTGTTGTGATTTTCCACCTTTGATCTCTTGATGCCTATAGTTTTCTCTGAAGCTTTGGCCTTATATATAAAAGCTCTTTCCTGTTTGCTAATTTCATTGACATTGCTACATTTCTCTACTTATTTTTTCCTTTTAGCTATAGATCACAGCATCCTACTTTTTTTTAATGTAGGTATAGATTTTTTTTTATTATAACCTGGCCCCTGTGGATGTTAACATTGTTCAGAGTCTGGATTCTGCTGATTTCTTTTAAAGAATTATAATTTTTGCTGCTAATAGCCAAATTTTTCATTTCTGTTGAATTTTGTTTTTTTTTGAATATTTTCTTTTTTTTTGAGGAAGGAATTTTTTTTTTCATTTATTTTTATTAGTTGGAGGCTAATTACTTTACAGTATTGTAGTGGGTTTTGTCATACATTGACATGAATCAGCCATGGAGTTACATCTATTCCCCATCCCAATCCCCACTCCCAACTCCCTCTCCACCCGATCCCTCTGGGTCTTCCCAGTGCACCAGGCCTGAGCACTTGTCTCATGCATCCAACCTGGGCTGGTGATCTGTTTCACCCTAGATAATATACATGTTTCAATGCTGTTCTCTCAAAACACCCCACCCTTGCCTTCTCCCACAGAGTCCAAAAGTCTGTTCTGTACATCTATGTCTCTTTTTCTGTTTTGCATATAAGATTATCATTACCATCTTTCTAAATCCCATATATATGTGTTAGTATGCTGTAATATTCTTTATCTTTCTGGCTTACTTCAGTCTGTATAATGGGCTCCAGTTTCATCCACCTCATTAGAACTGATTCAAATGAATTCTTTCTAATGGCTGAGTAATATTCCATGGTGTATATGTACCACAGCTTCCTTATCCATTTGTCTGCTGATGGGCATGTAGGTTGCTTCCATGTCCTGGCTAAGATAAACAGTGCTGCGATGAACATTGGGGTGCATGTGTCTCTTTCAGATCTGGTTTCCTCGGTGTGTATGCCCAGAAGTGGGATTGCTGGGTCATATGGCAGTTCTATTTCCAGTTTTTTAAGAAATCTCCACACTGTTTTCCATAGCGGCTCTACTAGTTTGCATTCCCACCAACAGTGTAAGAGGGTTCCCTTTTCTCCACATCCTCTCCAACACTTATTGCTTGTAGACTTTTGGATAGCAGCCATCCTGATTGGCGTGTAATGGTACCTCATTGTGGTTTTGATTTGCATTTCTCTGATGATGAGTGATGTTGAGCATATTTTCATGTGTTTGTTAGCCATCTGTATGTCTTCTTTGGAGAAATGTCTGTTTAGTTCTTTGGCCCATTTTTTGATTGGGTCATTTATTTTTCTGGAATTGAGCTTCAGGAGTTGCTTGTATATTTTTGAGATTAATCATTTGTCTGTTGCTTTCTTTGCTATTATTTTCTCCCAATCTTAGGGCTGTTTTAATATCTGCAAATCAATGTAACACACCACATTAACAAGTTGAAAGATAAAAACCATATGATTATCTCAATGGATGCAGAGAAAGCTTTTGAAAAAATTCAACACCCATTTATGATTAAAACTCTCCAGAAAGCAGGAATAGAAGGAACATACCTCAACATAATAAAAGCTATATATGACAAACCCACAGCAAGCATTACCCTCAGTGGCGAAAAATTGAAAGCATTTCCCCTAAAATCAGGAACAAGACAAGGGTGCCCACTCTCACCACTCCTATTCAACATAGTTTTGGAAGTGTTGGCCACAGCAATCAGGGCAGAAAAAGAAGTAAACGGAATCCAGATAGGAAAAGAAGAAGTGAAACTCTCTCTGTTTGCAGAAGACATGATCCTCTACATAGAAAACCCTAAAGACTACCAGAAAATTCCTAGAGCTATCAGTGAATATAGTAAAGTGGCAGGATAGAAAATTAACACACAGAAATCCCTTGCTTTCCTATACACTAACAATAAGAAAAAAGAAAGAGAAATTAAGGAAACAATACTATTCACCATTGCAACAAAAAGAATAAAATACTTAGGAGTATATCTACCTAAAGAAACAAAAGACCTATACATATAAAACTATAAAACACTGATGAAAGAAATCAAAGAGGACAGAAACAGATGGAGAAACATACTGTGTTTCATGGATTGGAAGAATCAATATTGTCAAAATGGCTATTCTACCCAAAGCAATCTATAGATTCAATGCAATCCCTATCAAGCTACCAATGGTATTTTTCACAGAACTAGAACAAATAATTTCACAATTTGTATGGAAATACAAAAAACCTCAAATACCCAAAGCAGTCCTGAGAAAGAAGAATGGAACTGGAGGAATCAACCTGCCTGACTTCAGACTCTATTACAAAGCCACAGTCATCAAGACAGTATGGTACTGGCACAAAGACAGAAATATAGATCAATGGAACAGAATAGAAAGCCCAGAGATAAATCCACGAACCTATGGACACCTTATCTTTGACAAAGGAGGCAAGGATATACAATGGAAAAAAGACAACCTCTTTAACAAGTGGTGCTGGGAAAACTGGTCAACCACCTGTAAAAGAATGAAACTAGAACACTTTCTAACACCATACACAAAATAAACTCAAAATGGATTAAAGATCTAAATGTAAGATCAGAAACTATAAAACTCCTAGAGGAGAACATAGGCAAAACACTCTCTGACATAAATCACAGCAGGATCCTCTATGACCCACCTCCCAGAATATTGGAAATAAAAGCAAACATAAACAAATGGGACCTAATGAAACTTAAAAGCTTTTGCACAACAAAGGAAACTATAAGCAAGGTGAAAAGACAGCCCTCAGATTGTTTTTCAAATTTTTTGGAGCAGTTCTAAAGTAGCCTTACTCTCTAGTAAGAGCGTAGTCTTAATTCTGAGGAAAGAGCTTTCTGTCACTTCAGTTAAATGTCCAGATTGATCACTGAATTCTCTCCATACTGGCTGGATAAACTGCAATGCATCCAGAAGTTTGAAATCTCCAGAATTCCTATTCAGGATAAAGTCCCTCAGTAGTTGTTCTCAGAAATGTCTCATAGAATATCATCCTTGCACATGCATGTGAATCTTCAGCCAGGACTCAGCGGTTCCTATGAAGATTCCTGGGGCTCTTTCTCTTTGTATTTCCTGTATGTCTCCTATCCTGCTTTTCAAATTTCAGCTCCCTCTGCTGCTGCTGCTAAGTCGCTTCAGTCGTATCTGACTCTGCGCCACCCGGTAGATGGCAGCCCACTAGGCTCCCCCGTCCGTGGGATTCTCTAGGCAAGAACACTGGATTGGGTTGCCATTTCCTTCTCCAATGCTGCATACATGCTAAGTCACTGCAGTCGTGTCCGACTCTGTGCGACCCTATGGACAGCTGTGCACCACGCTCCTCTGAGCACGGGATTTTCTAGGCAAGAGTACTGGAGTGGGTTGCCATTTCCTTCTCCTCAGCTCCCTCAGGAGTCCCATATTGCAATTACTTACATCCTCTTTTCTCTTTGTGAATTCCCTTCCTTTTGTCATGGTTCAGAAAGTTTCCCCAGGCAGACATCTTGGTGAATGTGATGCTCACTTAATGTACTTCCTTTCTTTTACAGGTAATAGCCTTGTCCTATGTTGTTCAGGATCTGAAAGAGTTGCTTCACGTAGTTTTTTCAGATTTACTGTTGTTTCTGTAGGGGGTTATGTCTGATACCTGGTATTCAACATTTGAAGGATATTTCTTCTGAGTGTAGGACTGAATATTGGAAATGTTTCTAGCATGTAAATATGTCATTAAACTGCCAACTGTCTTGGACTGTTTTTGTTTAAAAGTCAGCCATCATTCTTACTGCTCCTCTGAAGGTAATACATCTTTTGTTTCTCTGGCTACTGTCAAAATTTTCTCTTGATCTTTGATTTTCAACAGTTTCACTCTGATGTGATTAAATATGGTTTTCTTTATATTTATCCTGCATGCAATTAAATAAAAGATTTGTATCTGCCTGGAATTCACAGAGAAATGTTCATTAATTTTTAAAATTATTTGCTGTCATCATTCAAGTACAGATTCTTTATTGTTTTCTCTATTCCTCTCTCTCTGGGGTTCAAATATCACATAGGCTAGAACTGTTGATGATATCTCACCTATCTCTTGCATTTTACTTTGTGCTGTATGCTCTGCTCTGTCCTGTCTGACTCTTTGCGGCCATTTGAATTGTAGCCTGCCAGGTCACTCTTTCCATGGGATTTTTCAGGCAGGAATATTGGAGTAGTTTGCCATTTCCTTTTCCACAGGATCTTGTCAACTGAGCGGTTGAACCCACGTCTACTGTATTTCCTGTATTGCTGGCAGAGTCTTACCTGCTGAGCCGTCAGGAGCCGACTCAAGCATTTTATTTTAGGTGATAAATGGTGGTGGTGGTGGGTTAGTCACTAAATTGTACCTGACTCATTGCGACCCCAAGGACTGTAGTACACGAGACTCCTCTGTGCGTGGGATTTCCCAAGCAAGAATACTGGAGTGGGTTGCCATCTCCTTCTCCAAGGGATCTTGTGGACTCAGGAATCCAACCTGGTCTCCTGCCTTGCTGGTGGTCTCCTGTACTGCAGATGGGTTCTTTACCAACTGAGCCACTAGGGAAACCCACATTTTATTTTATATTTCATTTCTCATTCTTGCTCCTCTCAGGGTTTCAGCTCAGATGCATTCCATCATGCTATTTTTGTTTTTCTAATTATACATTTCATTGTGCCCAGTTTCATTCAATGTGCTTTTATTTTCATATATATATATATATATATATATATATATATATACACATACACATACATATGATACACACACACATATATATAGTATATAAATTTTTAAGGATATCTATTTACTTTTGTAATTTCTAATTCTCTGTTAAAAAGTTCACTGTTTAATCTATTTTTCATTTTTTTTCTTTCTAATATTTATCATGGTTTACATGGTTGTCACAGTTCAAGTCCCTATCTTATAATTCCAGTATCTGAATTATGTGGTCCCTCATTTATTGTCCTTGTTTTATGTTAATCTTCAGTCATTTCAGCCTCTTTTTTTTTTAGGATTCTTCATAAGATCTTAATGTATGTTGAATACCAATAAATGTTTAACTAGACATCTGTACAATGAAATGTATGCAGACTATTTATTATAGAAATTTTCATCCCAATAAAATATGTAAAAGAGAATATAGTAAAAATTGGTGGTGCAGTAAATATTTTAAACATAGCCTGACACACTTACTCAGAGAGAATTTTCATGTGGCACATTTTGGTACTTTCAAAAGAATATTCCAGGAGAAATATTAAAAATACATTTGAGAGAATTAGTATAAAGTCTAACCATGTGGACAAGGAAATGGCAACCTACCTCAGTACTCTTGTCTGGAGAATTCCATGTACAGAGGAGTCTGGCAGGCTAAGTCCATGAGGTCACAAAGAGTTGGACACGACTGGGAGACTAACTTTCACTTTTCATTCAGTTTCTAAGTATGTAAAATTACCTTAAATATGTTCACATGTTGGTAATTTCATATGGTTATCTCTTATCTATGCAGAAAGATCAGTTCAGTCATAATTTTAATGTTTCAGAGAGAGAACATGGCAGCCTGCATTAGCTGGTAGCAATGACTATACAAAGATGTAGTTAAGTAGACATATTAATAGAAGAAAGAAAGGATTTGCTAACAATGTGAGTTGTAAGGAAGGGGACAGTGGAGTCAGGATTGCTTTCTTATTTGTGACCTGAACACAGGAGTGGAGAGTATGTCATTTGTGAAACAGGAAGCACTAAAGGAGGAAAAGTGTTGTTTAAGTGGGTGGGGCAGCAGTGATAAATCAGTAAGATTTTGGTCATTTCATGTTTGTTTGAGGTGCCATGGAGACTTCCTGGTGGACAAACCTGGCTGGCAGCTGGATAAACGTATGTAACAGTCACGGCATGTTTTTTTTCAGAGACAGAGACGTTGTGTTGAAACATGAGAATGTATATGAGATCATTTAGGAAATTGTATAGAGTGAGATAAGAGGGCCTTTAAGGAGAATCCCAGGGACGGGGGAGCCTGGTGGGCTGCCGTCTATGTGGTCACACAGAGTCAGACACAACTGAAGCGACTTAGCAGCAGCAGCAAGGAGATGGACAAAACTAAAAATTGGCCAAAGAATGAGTATCTAATGTTGCAGAAAACCATAGGCATAAGGAAGATTAGAGATTGTTTTTGGTGAGTGACCTAATAGTATCAAATAATACAGAGATTCAAAAAAAGGACAGTGATTAAAAAGCAACCTTTGGATTTTTTTCTCAAGACCCAGAGGGATGGGATGGGGAGGGAGGTGGGAAGGGGGATCGGGATGGGGAACACATGTAGATCCATGGCTGATTCTTGTCAATGCATGGCAAAAACCACTACAATACTGTAAAGTAATTAGTCTCCAACTAATAAAAATAAATGAAAAAAAAAAAGATAAAGTAATTGGTGACTCTGATACAAGCAATTAAAGTAGAGCAGTTGAAGCACTTCCTTTATTGGAGTGCGTTGAACCAGGTAACGAAGAACTAGAGAATCATTAAAGATGATCAGGAGATCTATATTTATTTATATGAAAGTGTGTTCATAATGTAATTACACATTTTTAAACATTAGGTTGCAAAGCAATATTAAAATAGAATCTATTTTATAAGAATATATGTGTAATATACATGAAAATTATGAAATGAATGTAGAAATTTAATATGAACTGTACACTACACAGCTTGCCTAGAACTTAATATTAATTACCTCAGAGGCTTTCTATGAGAAATAAATGGGACAAGAAAACTATAACTAAGTCTATGGTCACATAATTCTGTTTAGGAAGGCTTATCCCACTATTCACAAAAAACATAATTTGGCTGAAGTTATTTCCACCACTGGGTACATTCAAAATTACTTTGTTATGTCTGTGTATCAAAACAGAGAAAACTAAAACTAAGTCATATATAACAACCACAGAAAAATTTTCAATACATAACTTTTCTTATAACATACAAATTCAAAGTTCTGGAATAACTGGTCAGTTTTCAAACAAGACTAGTGATGGAGAAAAATTATATGAAGGAAAATATAATCCTATGTTAACAGCAATTATTTCAAATGTTCAGTGTTCAAGTAAGTGTTGAGATTTTTGAAAGTATCTTAAAGCTTGATGAAAATATCAATATGTCTAAAATATTAAAACTTGAAATATTATGTCTAGTAGGACTACACCTTGTTATATAATGGAAGAATTCAACCATGTTACAGCAGGTTGGTATGGATGTAAGGTCACAAGAAGGTTATGCACTTCTTTTTATAGCAGAGATATCAGTTGTGAAAACAGATCATGGTATCCCTACTGAAATTTCTGCAGCTTGACTCTGCTTGTTCTGCTTTAAATAAAAGTTAGGTCAGCAAAGGCAAAATAAAGTGGACATGTCATGTACTATATGTCACTGTGTGGAGGTGGTTAGATTACTGCTCCAGTTCCTCATTGTTTCTAAGAAAATTTTATCTGATTAGAAACTGAAGTACCATTTTAAATGTGACACTGTTCTATCAACAAATGATGCAGATTAATTTATCATTTAAGAAGTCAAATATGACCTAAACTTGGATATTATATGCTGATTATATTTTATGCTTAAAATCATTTTCTGTTTATGTGAATATACCTTTAAAATCCTCTGATTATATATCAGAGGATATATATACATATACATTATATATGTATATATACATGATATATGCATATACATTTATATATGGCTATGCCCACACATATAAATATTAGACAAAAATATCAACAGTGAGGTTTTTTTCACAGCAATGAGTACAGAAACTCCTAGGTATTAGTAAATGGCACTTCTCAGATATTTCAAGTATTTTCCATCCTGCTCCGAGGTCTAAAATGGGGAGTAAACCAGCCACTTTCATCACTCCGGTTTAATAGGACCAGTTCCTCAATAGCTTTTCCTCTGCAAATAACTTTTCAGAAGCAACAGCGATCTCCCTACAGTGCCCGTGACTGTGACTGACAGAACGTGTGGGAAGCTGGCTAAGGCGCCACCGCAGTGTAAGAAGCGGTGCTCCAGGACCACCGCTTCAGAAGCGGTGGCAGATGTGAATCACATCAGCACACAAAGAAGGAGGATCTCTTTTCCAGGTACCGCTCCAACATCCTCTCAGGCTGTTACACTGAGAGCTCACTGGGCGTCCTGCAGTCTTGCCTCCCTCATTTGGATCAGAGTTAACCAGCACCAGATAAGAAGATGCGCTTTGACTGTTGCCATTCCACATATTTGATACGGGTGGGGAATGGCATTAATTACCATCTTAGCCTCCAGCATCTATTACGCGAGAATCTCAAAAACCTTTCACAGAAAACTGCAAACTGAAAAAGTTACAGAAGACTTGCTCGTATTTGCCAAGTTTGTTTTCATGTCACATTATAACTACCAAGTGGATAATCATCACCTAACTAAAATGGAACTGGAGAAGGCACTGGCACCCCACTCCAGGGTTCTTGCCTGGAGAACCCCGGGGACAGAGAAGCCGGGTGGGCTGCCGTCTATGCCATCGCACAGACTTGGACACGACTGAAGCGACTTCAGCAGCAGCAAAATGGAACTGTAAAAGTGGTACTGGTATTTGCTTTTGTTTGGACATTTGTTTTTTAATTTTACACATTAAATTCTTCTCTGGAAAGAGCTAATAATTATTAAGAACCTAGAACCTGCTACAGCTTTACATAAATTATGCTCATTCCCACGTTTGCAAAAAAGATAACTTTATTTCCACTAACAACTTTATATAGCTATCGTTTTCATTAACATGATCATGATGTTACTAAATGTGTTGCAGATTTTGAACCAAGGACTGCTTCTTCTAAATCATGAAACATGCTAACTTTCTGATAATTGATGCAAACATTAAAATAAATATATTTTTGATAATATAGAAATTATCACAGTGAATGTTTTCACTTTTAACCCTAGTAATTCTAGTAATTCTAATTAACCCTAGTAATTCTGATAATAACTTATTTACTTTGTGTTACTTAATACAATCTGAAATTTTTGATAATGTTATGCTCCTTATTTTTGTCTCACTCACCTTGAGGGCAGGTGCATTGTGGTTTGTCTTGTTCTACTGGATTCCCATCACCTAGAGCATCTGTTGGCACCAGGAATGTGCACAATTAATGCTTCTTGAACTTTAAGAGGTATTTTAAATTCACAATAATTTGAAATTTAATTCATTCTTATAGCTTTATGAATCTTACACACTGTTTTAATTGTAAGAAATTAAAACAAAAGACATATTTGTAACTACTCAGGTAGTGACAATAAAATACAATATCCTGTGATATTTGAAAGATGTAACTACTAGAAAAGAATTAAAATCAAATCTCCATTTTATTTTTGAAATACATTAACACTTGAAGTATACTGCCACTTACAAGACTTTTCAAATTACAATTTCAAATACAATGTTAAACCTCTGAAAGATATAAAAATTCTAAAAGCTTATAATCTAAAATATAATTTATTTTAACAACTTAATTGGAGCAAAGGTATCCTGGTGTTTTGTTTGAAACATATTTTTAAGCTGAATTTCAACCACATAAAATAAAATGGATATTGACCTCTTCATATTTTATCCTTAAATGGTATATTCTTCCTCCAAACCCTATCATTCTACTATCTTCTCAACTTTGCACCTCCAAATTTTCCTTTCTCTTTTCCACAATGCTGATAAAAGATTTACCAGTGTTAGAGACTTTTTATTACCTTTCCTATTCACTATTTTGTTGCTGCTTTAATTTTTTCCAATTAGTTTTCACTGGAATTTTTATTCATCTCCTCCAATTATGCCCACATATTAGTAGCTACAGTCTCATGTATCTTTTTACACCTTTTGGGGAATAACAGGAGGCTACTTTGAAAGACTGTTTCTGTTTTTGTAGAAATTAATTTGAAGTTATAGATACCCCCTCTTGAGTATTCACCCAATATACGCTTTGAGATTTAAAGAGCATATACTATTTTGCTGTTTATTTTGTTGTTGTTGGCTGTTTATTTTTATTCATTCTCAATTAAAAAGAGAGCAATTCAAGTCAATGTTTGTTATGAAACTGAATTTAATAAGACAGGATGGTGATTGAACAAAACCCAATTCAAACTGGCTCATGAGGAAAAGAGAATTTACTCGTACATTTACCTAAAATTTCCAGTGGTGATAGGTATGGATGCATCTAAGGACTCAAATGACATTATCAGGAGCCACTCTTTCTATTATTCATCCACACTCTATTATTTCGGCCTCATGCAGGCAGACTCTTCACATGTTTGGGCAAGATGGCCTTCACGGGGCTTGCTGTGAGAAATTTTTTCTCAAAGAATTTTGTTTGTGCCATGAAGTTTTAAAAAAAAGTTTTTATGATTGGTCTAGGTTTTTTGCTTCTCAGGATAATCATGGGGCAGGACTTCTTGGGCAGAGGTTTTTGAATATGTTGGTTAGTCTATGTTTTATGCTCGCCTCTAATGATGCATAAAGGGATTGGTCTTGTCAACTGAGTAAATGAGAGTTAAGTAGGGCTCCCAAACAAAAGAAGAAGAAGGTGATATATTTGCTGGACAGAAGAAAAACAATTATCTACAAATTATAGGTCATATACGTTTTTCTTGATCTTTCTATCTACCAAACCCAAGGTTCTTGGATTCAAGACTAATGGACTGGTTTTTGGTCTGTATTTATTATTTATTATTATTATTAAAATAAAGTTGGAAATCATGGAATGCACAAAGATAATTTATGTATTTTTAATTGAAACATAATCACTTTACAATATTGTGTTGGTTTCTGCCATGTATCAACAAGAATCTGCCATAGGTGTATGTACGTCTCCTCCACCTTGAACCTCCCTGTCACCACCCACCCTTTCTCACCTCTCTAGGTTATCACAGAGAATTGAATTTGAACTCTATGCATCATACAGTAATTTCTACTGGCAATCCAATTTTACATATGGTAATGTATGTGGTAATGGAAGTGACAAATAGATTCAAGGGATTAGATCTCATAGACAGAGCACCTGAAGAACTATGGACAGAGGTTCCTAACATTGTACAGGAGGTGGTGATCAAAACAATCAACAAGAAAAAGAAACACAGAAAGGCAAAATGGTTGTCTGACAATGACTTACAAACAATTATGAAAAGAAGAGAAGTGAAAAGCAAAGGAGAAAAGGAAAGATATTCCCATTTGAATGAAGAGTTCCAAAGAATAGCAAGGGGAGATAAGAAAGCCTTCTTAAGTGATCAATGCAAAGAAATAGAAGAAAACAATAGAATGGGGAAGACTAGAGATCTCTTCAAGAAAATTAGAGATACCAAGGGAACATTGCATGCAAAGATGGGCTCAATAAAGGACAGAAATGGTATGGACTTAACAGAAGCAGAGATATTAAGAAGAGGTAATAAGAATACACAGAAGAACTACGCAAAAAAGATCTTCAAGACCCAGATAATTATAATGGTGTGATCACTCACCTAGAGACAGACATCCTGGAATGCGAAGTCAAGTAGGTCTTAGGAAGCATCACTACAAACAAAGCTAGTGCAGGTGATGGAATTCCAGTTGAGCTATTTCAAATCATAAAAGATGATGCTGTGAACGTGTTGCACTCAATATGCCAGCAAATTTGCAAAACTCAGCAGGTGCCACAGGACTGGAAAAGGTCAGTTTTCATTCCATTCCCAAAGAAAGGCAATGCCAAAGAAGGTTCAAACTACCGCACAATCACATACATCTCATGTCCAAGCAAAGTAGTACTCAGAATTCTCCAAGCTAGGTTTCAACAGTTAGAAAAGGCAGAGGAACCAGATCAAATTTCCAAAATCCATTGGATCATAGAAAAGGCAAGAGAATTCTAGAAAAACATCTACTTCTGCTTCAGTGATTACACTAAAGCCTTTGACTGTGTGGATCACAACAAACTGTGGAAAATACTTCAAGAGATGGGAATACCAGACCACCTTACCTGCCTCCTGAGAAATCCATATACAGGCAAAGAAGCAACAGTTAGAACTGGACATGAACAATGGACTGGTTCCAAATTGGGAAAGGAATATGTCAAGGCTCTGTCTTGTCATCCTGCTTATTTAACTTATATATATAGAGAGTATATCAGGCAAAATGCCAGACTAAATGAAGCACAAGCTGGAATCAAGATTTCTGGAAGAAATATTAATAACCTCAGATATGCAGATGATATCACCCTTGTGGAAGAAAGTGAAGAAGAACTGAAGAACCTCTTGATGAAATGAAAGTGAAGGTAGAAAAGCTGACTTGAAACTTAATATTCAAAAAATGAAGATCATGCATCTAGTCCCATCACTTCATGGCAAATATATGGGGAAACAGTGACAGACTTTATTTTTTTGGGCTCCAAAATCACTGCAGAAGGTAACTGCAGCTGTGAAATTAGAAGATGCTTGCTCCTTTGAAGGAACGCTATGACCAACCTAGGCAGCATGTTAAAAAAGAGAGATAATATTTTGTTGAGAAATGTCTGTATGGTCAAAGCCATGGTTTTTCCAGTAGTCATGTACGGATGTGAGAGTTGGACCAGAATGCAAGTGGAAAATAAACACCAAAGAATGAATGCTTTTGAATTGTGGTGTTGGAGAAAACTCTTGAGAGGCCCTTGGACTGTAAGGAGATCAAACCAGTCAATCTGAAAGGAAATCAATCCTGAATATTCACTGGAAGGACTGATGCTGAAGCTGAAACTCTAATACTCTGGTCACCTGATACGAAGTACTGTCTCATTTGAAAAGACCCTGATGCTGGAAAAGATTGAAGGTGGGAGGAGAAGGGGACGACAGAGGATGAGATGGTTGGATGGCATCACCGACTCAATGGACATGAGTTTGGGTAAACTCCGGGAGTTGGTGATAGACAGGGAGGCCTGGCGTGCTGCGGTCTATGGGGTCACAAAGAGTCGGACACGACTGAGCGACTGAACTGAAAGTGTATGATTCAGTGTTACTCTCTCAATTCATCCCACTCTCTCTTCCCTCCACCATGTCCACAAATCTGTTCTTTATGTCTGTGTCTCCATCGCTTCCCTGAAGTTAGGTTCATCAGTACCATCTTTCTAGATTCCATATATATGACTAATACATGATATTTGTTTTTCTCTTTCTGACTTACTTCCATATAATAGGCTCTAGGTTCATCTACCTTGTTATAACTGAGTCAATATATTCTTCTTATGGCTGAGTGATATTCCATTGTGTATATGTACTATAACTTCTTTATCAATTCATCTATTTACAGACATTTAGACATTAAGGTTGCTTCCACATCCTAGCTACTGTAAATAGTGCTGCAATGAACGCTGGGGTGCATGTGTCTTTTTCAATTATGGTTTCCTCATGGTATATGGCCAGTAGTGGGATTGTTGGCTCATTTGGTAGTTTTATTCCAAGTTTTTTATGGAATCTCCATATTGTGCTCCATAGTGACTATATCAGTGAGCATTCCCATAAACAGTGCTACAGTGTTCCCTTTTCTCTGCACCTTCTCCAACACTTATTGTTTTTCTTTTTATTTCCATTATTTTAGGAGGAGGGTCAAAGCAGATGTTGCTGTGATTTATGTCAATGTACTGCCTACGGTTTCCTCTAAGAGCCTTATGGCCTCTAGCCTTACATTTAAATCTTTAATCCATTTTTAGTTTCTTTGTGTATGGAAGTGTTAGGAAGTGTTTCAGTTTCATTCTTTTACATGTAACTGTTCAGTTTTCCCAAGCACCACTTATTGAAGAGACTATCTTTTCTCTACTGTATATTCTTGCCTCCTTTGTTGACAATAAGGTGCCTAAAGGTCCTTGGGTTTATCTCTGGGCTTTCTATCTTGTTCCACTGATTTATATTTTTATTTTAGTGCTGGTAGCATACTGTGTTGATGACTAGCTTGTAACATACAAGTCAGGCAGGGTGAATCCTACAGATCTTTTCTTCTTTCTCAAGATTTCTTTGGCTTTTTGGGGTCTTTTGTATTTCCATACAAGTTGTGAAATGTTTTGTTCTAGCTCTTTGAAAAATACCATTGGTAGTTTGATAGGCACTGTATTGAATCTGAATATTGTTTTGCATAGCATAGTCATTTTCACAATATTGATTCTTTTAGTTCAGGAACATGGTATATTTCTCCATCTTCTTGTGGTCATCTTTGATTTCTTTCATCAGTGTCTTATAGTTTTCTGCAAATAGGTCTTTTGTCTCTTTAGGTACATTTATTCTTAGGTATTTTATTCTTTTTATTGGAATGGTGAATGGAATTGTTTCCTTAATTTCTCTTCCTGAATTTTCATTGTTAGTGTATGAGGATGCAAGGGATTTCTGTGTATTTAATTTTACATTCTGAGACTTTACTATATTCATTGATTAGCTCTAGGGATTTCCTGGGGGCATCCTTAGGATTTTCTATGTAGAGGATCATGCCATGAGCAAACAGTGAGAGTTTTACTTCTACTTTTCCAATCTGGATCCATTTAATTTATTTTTCTTCTCTGATTATTGTAGCTAGGACTTCAAAAACTATGTTAAAAAAAAAAAAAACTATGTTTAATAACAGTGGCAAGAGTGGGCCCCCTTGCCTATTTATTGATCTTAGAGGAAATGCTTTCTGTTGTTCACCATGGAGATTAAAGTTTGCTGTAGTTTGTCATATGTGACCTTTATTATGTTGAGACATGTTTTTTCTATGCCTATTTTCTGGAGCTTTTCATTTGTTTGTTTTAATCATAAGTGGATGTTGAATATTGTTAAAAGCCTTTTCTGCATCTATTGAGATGATCATATGATTTCTATCTTTCAGTTTATTAATACAGTGTATCACAATGATTGATTTGCATATATTGAAGACTACTTGCATCCTAAGGATAAATCCCATTTGATTATTAGCAAGATGCATTTAATGTGTTGTTGGATTCTCTTTCCTAGAATTTTATTTGCACCTATGCTCATCAGTGATATTGGCCTGTAATTTTCTTGTTTAGTGGTATCCTTGTTTGGTATCAGGGTGATGGTGTCCTCATACAATGATTTTGGGTTTTCCTTCCTCTGAAATTTTCTGGAGGGTTTAAGCAGGACAGGTGACCACCAAAGGGAGTTTTAAAAATTGGTTCTAATTCAAATATTGAAATTACCCATTTATATAAACTTGAGTAGGTGATTTGACATTTTAGGACCTCCATTTTCTTGCATATAAATTTAGGTAATTACAGCTTCTCTAATATTCTACTAGCTTGTGAGACGCTCCAGTGTGCCCCTCCTCTCTGTGTGTGTCGGCTCTGAAAGTTCATACTTTCTGTGCTGCTGTGCTCTGCTTGGCCGCTCAGTCATGTCTGACTGTCTGTGACCCCGTGGACTCTAGCCCAGCAGGCTCCTCTGTCCGTGGGGAATCTCCAGGCAAGAATACTGAAGTGGGCTGCATGCCCTATGTGAGGGGATCTTCCCAATCCAGGGACTGAAGCCGGGTGTCCCGCATTGCAGGTGGAACATTTACCATTTGAGCCAGCAAGGAAGCCCAAGAACGCTGGAGTCAGTAGCCCATCCTTCTCCAGGGGATCTTTCCCACCTAGGAATCGAGAAAGGGCCTTCTCCACTGCAAGCAGCTTCTTTACTAACAGAGTTACCAGGGAAGCCCTCATAGTTTTTGTACATTTATTTTAGTAGTTTTTTTTTCGGGCATTTTGGTATACAATGAAAGTAAAATAATATGAGTGTAAAGAAACTACCATAAAATACAAGAATGAGAAGTTTTCATTTTCACACATCAAGGACTATATTATGGATTGCATTCTTCAATTAATTCTCAGAAAATCTCTCTTGAAAAAAACCTGAAACAGTGCAAATTTTTGTTGATATGGTATATATTAGTTCTATAAATCCCTTTTGTGTACCACTTAATAAAATCTGTAACTACTTCCTTAAACTCAAACCTTTGAATATGTATGGTACTTTGTAAGTGAACCTACTTACCTAATCAGTTCAGTTCAGTCACTCAGTCGTGTCCGACTCTAAGCAACCCAATGGACTGCAGCACGCCAGGCCTCTCTGTCCACAACCAACTCCTGGAATTTACTCAAACTCATGTCCATTAAGTCGGTGATGCCATCCAATCATCTCCTCCTCTGTCATCCCCTTCTCCACTCGCCTTCACTCTTTCCCAGCATCAGGGTCTTTTCTGATGAGTCAGTTCTTTGCATCAGGTTGTTGAAGTATTGGAGCTTCAGTTTTAGGATCTGTCCTTCCAATGAATATTCAGGACTGATCTCCTTTAGGAAGGACTGGTTGGATCTCCTTGCAATCCAAGGGACTCTCAAGAGTGTTCTCCAACACCATACTTCAAAAGCATCAATTCTTCGGTGCTCAGCTTTCTTTATAGTCCAACTCTCACATCCATACATGACCACTGGAAAAATCATAGCTTTGACTAGATGGACCTTTGTGGACAAAGCAATATCTCTGCCTTTTAACACACACTTTAGGTTTGTCACAGCTTTTCTTCCAAGGACTGTGTCTTTTAATTCATGGCTGCAGTCACCATCTTCAGTGATTTGGGAGCCCAAGAAAATAGTCTGTCACTATTTCCATTGTTTCCCCTTCTATTTGCCATGAGTGATGGAACTGGATGCCATGATCTTACTTTTTTGAATGTTGAGTTTTAAGCCAGCTTTTTCACTCCCCTCTTTCACTTTCCTCAAGAGGCTCTTTAGTTCTTCTCTTTCTGCCATAAGGGAGGTGTCATCTGCATATCTGTGGTTATTGATATTTCTCCCAGCACAGCCCCACCCATGAATAGAAAATAGGATTAAAGGTTTACTAAGCATGGCTCCGCCCTTCAGAACAAGACCCAGTTTCTCCCACTGTCAGTCTCTCCCATCAGGAAGCTTCCAAAAGCCTCTTATCCTTATTCAACTCACCTAATAGATACAAAAAAAAAAATAATAAGAACAGTAATAGATAATATTTAAGAGCTTATTTTAAAGTAATTAAGAAACTAAACTGCATACCCATGAAATCCACAGCATAAAAATTTAATGATTTTGATAGTTTATTAATACTTGTGTAAATGTAACAATGTAACTAAGATCATGCAACTAAGGTCATGTAACTAAGATCAACAAATGTAACTAAGATCAACAAATGTAACTAAGATCATGGCATCTGGTCCCATCACTTCATGGGAAATAGATGGGGAAACAGTGGAAACAGTGTCAGACTTTATTTTTGGGGCTCCAAAATCACTTCAGATGGTGATTGCAGCCATGAAATTAAAAGACACTTACTCCTTGGAAGGAAAGTTATGACCAACCTAGACAGCATATTAAAAAGAAGAGGTCAACAAAGGTCCATCTACTCAACACTATGGTTTTTCCAATGGTCATGTATGGATGTGAGAGAAAGCTGAGTGCCAAAGAATTGACGCTTTTGAACTGTGGTGTTGGAGAAGGGACTCTTGAGAGTCCCTTGGACTGCAAGGAGATCCAACCAATCCATCCTAAAGGAGATCAGGCCTGGGTGTTCATTGGAAGGACTGATGCTGAAGCTGAAACTCCAATACTTTGGCCACCTGATGTGAAGAGCTGACTCATTGGAAAAGACCCTGATGTTGGGAAAGATTTAAGGCAGGAGAAGGGGACAACAGAGGATGAGATGGCTGGATGGCATCACTGACTCAATAGACATGAGTTTGGGTAAACTCTGGGAGTTTGTGATGGACAGGGAGGCCTGGCGTGCTGCGATTCATGGGGTCACAAAGAGTCAGACACGACTGAGGGACTGAACTGAACTGAAACGTAAATATATATGCCTTTATTTTAGTATAATTGGGGTATATTCAAGTACTGACTGTTTATATGGGGCATTAAAAATATGTGTTATCTGTTTATTAACTAATGATTGTCAAACTGCTCCTGAAGTATGCATTGAAGAACACATTTGCTGTTCCTTTTACAATATAAATTAAACACTCGGACTTTTCTTCCACGCCAGTTCCACTGGAAATATATATTGATTTCACTGTTTTTTTCTAACTATTTGATTATTCATTAAACGACATTTCAGTAATTTTTACTGTCTGAAAAATTTATCGAACTTTTACATTGCTACTGATTTTTTATCAAGTACGTTTAACCTATCAGACATACAATTTACCATGAATTTCACCTTGTAGCACTTAACCTATTTATTATCAAACTCAAAATTTTTAAAATCAACATCATACAGTCTTTGCAAGAACAAAAGCCCTCTTATTCACCTTTTGCTTTCTCCCACAGTTTCACACATTTCTCCCACATGGCATTACATACTACATAACTTATAGGGTGGGTCTCTATTCTAAGAATCCCTATAATAATGTACATTCATTCTTTGTTTTAGGATGCAGTGATTACTGATAGTCCTACAGTTATAACTGTAATGTGAACAATGCAACTTTTGCCAGGTAAAATGTACTCTTTTAGCACAGTGTGTAGACATGATTTGGAGGTTTGTTGAATGAAAAAAAAAAAACATTAAATGATAGCTTGTAACAAAGGAGTCCACATGAATAGGGCTAACCAGAAAACAATAGAAATACATTATTTTGATGTAGTTAAAATCCTCCGAAGGGTTTCTGGAGAAATAATTGAATTTATCTGTAGCTTATTCTTTGATGATTTTTTTTTTTTTTTTTTTACTGCACCATGTGGTATGCAGAATATTAGTTCCCCAACCAGGGATCCAACCTGCTTTTCTGGACTGGGAGGACGAGTCTCAATCACTGAACCACGAGGGAATTTCCTGATAATCTATTAAGTGACCTTATTTTTAGTGTTTCATGAATAGTGGACCCTGCATTGTATAAAATGAATGATACTTTTCACTATATAAAGACTGCTCAATTCACATGTAAAACAAGTTTAAGAGTCATGTTGTAATAATTTCAGATAAAAATGCACTTGGAATTTTATTCATAAAAAATAATATATTTAATATGAGAAATAACAATGACTTGAAGTCTAATAGCTTCCTAAGATTAATAAGCAGTATTCTTCCCCAGTGGTGCAGCCATAAAGAATTTGTCTGCAATTCAGGAGACACGGGAAACACTGCTTCAATGCCTAGGTCTGGACCATCCCCTGGAAGAGGTAATGGCAATCCATTCCAATGCTCTTGCTGGGAAAATCCTATGGACAGAGGAGTCTGGCGGGTTGTAGGTCCTAGGGCTGCAGAGTCAGACACCATTGAGCAGCTGAGCACACACACACTTCAGGTTAATGCAAAAGGCAAAATAACGCATGCAGTGGGTGGGGGTGTGTGCATGTGTGTGTGTGTGTGCCCGTGCGCGCTCAGTCATTCAGTCATGTCCGATTCTTTACAACACCATGGTCTGTAGGCTGTCAGGCTTCTCTGTCCATGGGGTTTTATAGGCGAGAACACTGGAGTGGGTTGCCAGTCCCTTCTCCAGGGGATCTTCTTGACCCCGGGATTGAATCCACGACTCCTGTGTCTCTTGCATTGACAGGCAATTCTTTACTACCAGCACCACCTGGGAAGCCCTATTCAATGGATCCACACAATAAATTGAGAAAATGAGTATCTTTCACTTAAAATGTTGAAATTCATTGTTTCAGATTTTTTTTTAGAAATGTTTTGCTTTGCTCTGTTGTACTCTCATCTATCCTTAATTATTTTCTTATATTTCTAATCAATGATATTAAACCAAAAGGCTAATGTTTCCCTTGTTCTATTTCACTGATACTGACGCAGTTTAAAATGTTGAGGAAACAGATTGAGTTTGTCATATAGCCTCTGGAGAAAATATATATATTAGTTTAGCCCTGTATATATATATATATATATATATATATATATATATATATATACTTACTAGCCAATTCACATGAATTTTTAGCAGTCTAAAATATTTATAGCAGTCAAATTGTGGTTCTTTGAGTGTTGATAGGATGGAAATTCATGTTTTTTGTATTGTTTTCAAACTGTGCTTTACTTATGCTTCCTCTGTTTGTTTCAAAAATGATTACTTATCCTTTAGGTGGTATTAAATTAACATGCTTCTTACTCAAATAAAAGGAAGCCACTAAACTATATTCTATTTTATTTCATGTCTTCTGGAGCCCAAAATGTACATTCACACAGAAGCTGGAAATGCCCACTGCATTTGACACTGGCCAGTTGATGAAGATGCTTTGTCCTGTTGACTTAACTCCCATAATTAGAACTGTTCGCCATGGCTGGCGCATAGAGTGCTTTTAGCTACAGTGACCTGTGCTGTTATGTGTTTTGGAAATGGTCTTTATCCTCCAAAATAAAGTTGGTGCATCCAAATTTGGAAACTGACAGCAGTAATATTCCCCGGCTAAAGCTGGAGCTTAGCCCTGTTATACTTATTAAAAAGCCTATTCATACAAATTAAATCCATTCCATATCCTGGCCTCTGATGACAGCTCCATTTTTTTCCTTGTCTGGTTTGAATTACCTCAAGTCTGTACCCAGAAAGAATTTATCCCTTTCAAGAGACTTCTCCAAGCCTATAATAAATTCACATGGGTCGTCCCATCAATGTAGTGAATTTGCATTATTATTTCATTATGAGTAGGAAAGAAAGCGGATTAGATCTCTTCCAGCATTGGCAGAGCCTAATTCAACCTGAACACATGATTAAAGCTGGCATTTATGACTATAACTGTCAAAGAAAACTAATTGTAAACTGAGAGCTGTGGATAATCATGGCTTTTGCTATTAAACCATTTCTCTCCTATTTATCACAACCAACTACAGCCCTTACTACTGTCTGCATTCAGCTCTCTGATTACTACGTACCTCCTTACGCATATGAAATCTGATCTACATTCTCAAATTGAAAACTTTGTGTAAACGTAAGTTCAATCAAGCTTAATGTAGATGCCTTGCTTTTTCTTTCCTTCTTAAAACTTTTTTGGAAAGGTGAAGTAACACCAAGACCACTGAGCCTAAGACACTTCAATCTTCATTGCTTTAATTAAAAACTCTGAAACAGCTGTCTGATAATAAATTTGACACATATGCTATTTGAACTAACTTTCACAAGAGACTCTTAAAAATTACCCCGGATTATTTGCTGTATATATGCTAAGGCCTATAGACTATATACATAAATGTTCATATACTTTTATATTTATATCTACTTACACAGGTATAAATAGCTATGCACATACAAACATGCATATAGAAATATATGTGTACACACATACATACATATACAGGAATCCATGGAAGTGCATGCATACATACATACAGACAAATGTATGGATATATCACCAGTAAATATTGTAAGTTCTTAATGATGTAATGAATATTTTTATAATTTCATGGGAAGCTGTATGTGGTAGTGGCTAGTCACATAAGCTCTTAAGCATGTCTGCTTAGGATTCTACTGCATTTTTACCCTTTACCAGCTACACACAGTTATATAACATACTTATTTTGAAAATGTGTAAATATTATTATGAGCAGGATAATTAGATGAAATAATTGCTATAAGCAAACTTGCACATAGTAAGTGTTCAATTAATGTGAGCTTTCAACAATTTTTTTTTTAATATTCTAGTATTGAAATTGTGGATCACTGTGTCTGTATGAATTTTTATGGAAATATATTTTGAAGTGGAAATACAACAATAGTGATAACTATAATTAAATTACATGCCTCAATTTTATGGGCCAGTTCTAATACATGAATACATGTATTCATCAAAGGCAATTACTTAAAAGCTTAAGTAGCAGAATTTCATTTGTATAACTGCAAAAATTATTTAAGAATAATAAATTGCACATAAAAAGGAAAAAAAATAACTTATTTAGTCTAATGATCTGGTCATCAATTCAGAGAAAGTTTCACTGAATCTTATGAAATACTACTGATAATCAATGAAATGAATTGTATGTTGATAAGATAAGGCTAGAGAGTGGCCAAGATGGGGAAGCAGAAAGACCCTGAGTTCACTTTCTCTCACGAGTCCACGAAAATCACAACTGTCTGCAGAACAACCGCTGATGAAAAAGATGAGGAAGCCAGAAAAGATGTTCAACCATGAAAGACATAGAGAAGGAGCTGCAACAAGGTGGGCAGGAGAAGCAGACTCGTTACATAATCAAGTTCCATCCTCCTGCAGGGGGCTACCCACAGACTAAAGAATAATTATACTGCACAGGCTTTTCCATGGGAATGAGAGTTCTGGGTCTCATGTCAGGCTCCCTCATTCAAGGGTCTGGCGCCAGGAAAGTGACACTCTGGCGACCTAGAGCATTTGATTTTGAAGGCCAGCAAGGCTTAATTTCAGGGGCTACACAGAAGTGGGGGAAAAGAGACTTCATTCTGAAAGGGCACACACAAAATAGCTTGTGCCCTGGGACCTAGGGCAAAAGTGATGATTTGAGAGGAGGTCAGGTGAGACCTACCTGCTGGTCTTGGAAAGCCTCCCGGAGAGGCAGGGGTCAGCTGCAGCTCACCCTGGGAGCACAGACAGTGGTGGCAGACATGTCTAGCCACACGGACGCTGCTGCTGGCAGTGCCACCTTAACTCATTAGAGCCAGAACCTGGCGCCACCCAACAGCTCAGAGGGCAGTGACACAGCCCACCCATCAGAGGGCAGGCTGCCTAAGGACTTGCTGAGCCTTCAGCCACCTCTAGATGTGCCCCTGGACATGGCCGTGACTGCCAGAGGGCCAAGACTCAGCTCTGCTCACCAGGGGCAGCACTGACCATTCCCACCAGGAGATCTGCTAGACTAGTCTCATCCACCGGGGGCAAATACCAGAAGCAAGACAATTAGGATCCTGTGGCCTGTGAGCCAAGGCTAGACCCTGCCCTGAGGCCAGCTTGCTCCTGGACCTGCCCATTATTGGGCCAGTGAAGCTTTCAAGATGCCTCAGGTCTCGTACTCAACTGTGTCAGGAACTAGCACTTCCCCCTCCAACAATCTGAAAGGAGCTCTGGGGTTCCTGGAGTCTGCAGTCAGACTCCGGCAACCAGCTCTTCCTGCCAGTACTCTGGCCTTAACCAGAGGATCTGGCTTCACCTGCCAGTTGGTGCACAATAGACTCAGAGTCTTCGGGGCCCTGAATCCACTCACCAGTAAAACAGGACTAGCCCTGGGGTTCTGCAGCCATTCACCTTGTGGCCAGGCCTTGCTAAACAAGAGCCAGAAGCAACCACAGAAGGCAGGGCCTGGCAACCAACTGGACGAGGGGACATCCAAGCCTCCCTGATCACCCACAGAGCCAGTCACAGCAGAAAGACCCATGAAGTCTCTCAGCAGAAACCTCAAGCGGACACAGCCTGAGTGATGTGGACTGCACTGCTGGCATGCAGCGGACGTCTCCTACAGAAGGCCATGTCTGCAAGGTCAAGGAATGTACCTGACCTATCACAGACATAAAAATACAAAGAGCAAGTTAGATAAAATGAAGTAGCAGAGGAATGTGTTCCAGACAAAGAAACAGTTAAGATCCCAGAAGAAGAACTAAGTGAAGAGGAGATAGGGTTCAGAGTAAGGATTAAAAATATGATCAAAGAACTGGGTCCTCAGAGTGAGACGACTGAGATGCGAAGTTGTGAGGTTTTTTTTTTTTCAATAAGAGTTAGAAAATATAAGGATCTGCCAAACATAGATGAAGAATACAATAACTGAGATGAAAAATACACTAGAAGGAATCAATAGCAGACTAAACGATACAGAAGACTGGATCAGGGAAGTGCAAGGCAGAGTGGTGGAAATCACTGCCACTGCTGGCATGCAGCGGACGTCTCCTACGTCTGCAAGGCCATGTCTGCAAGGTCAAGGAATAGAGAACAGCAAACAAAAAAAAAAAAGAAAGAATGAAAAGAGGAAACAAGAGACCTCTGGTAGAACAAGTGCATCACTAATATTCACATTATAGGGGTCCCCAAAAGTAGAAGAGGGAGATAGAGGGCCTAAGAACATATCTGAAGAGATAATGGCTTCAAATTTCCTTATCTTAGGACAGAAACAATTAGCAAACTCCAGGAAGCAGAAAGAGTCCCACACAAAATGAACTCAGAGAGGAACACACCGAGACACATTGTAATCATGACAAAAATTACAGATAAAGAGAGAATATGAAAAGCAACAAATAACATACGAAGGAACTCCCATTGGCTATCAAATGATTTTTTTTTTCACTTTTTTAGCAGAAACTCTGCAGGCCAGAAAGCAGCAGCATGATATACTTAAAATGATGAAAGAGAAAAACACACAGTGAGGAAAATTCTACACAGCAAGGTTCTTGTTCAGATTTGAATGAGAAGTCAAACATTTCACAGACAAGCAAAAGGTGAAAGAATCCAGCACCACCACATCAGCTTTACAACAAATGCTAAGGAGCCTCTCTAGGCAGAAAAGAAAAAGTCGTAACTAGTAACAAGAAAATTATAAAATGAAAAGCTAAAGGCAAACAAACCATAAGGGTAGGGAAGCATTCACACCCAACGCTACCAGGAAGGGTAAAAGACAAAATAGTAAAGTCATGCGAATCCTCAATACGAAGTTAAGGAAGTAGCCTCCATGGTGGCTTGGTGCTAAAGGACCTGCCTACCAATACAGGAGACACAGGATGGAGCCTGCTCTGGGAGGACCCCACATGCTGTGGAGTAGCTAAGCCTGTTTGCAGCTAACCACAGGTGAGCCTGGGCTCTAGAGTCCAGGACCCACAGCCGCTGAGCCCACATGCCATGGTTCCTGAAGCCTGGACACCTTGGAGCCCGTGGCTTCCCGAGGAAGCCACGGCAACGAGAAGCCTGCACACCGCAGGTGGAGGGTGGGCCCCTCTCCACAACTACGGAGAGAGGCCATGGAGCGATAAAGACCCAGACAGTCAACGTTTACAAAAAGCACTTCAGGGATGCACAAAGTATGATGCATGTATATTAAATATATACATGCTGCTGGGGCTAAGTCGCTTCAGTCGTGTCCGACTCTGTGCGACCCCATAGACGGCAGCCCTCCAGGCTCCGCCGTCCCTGGGATTCTCCAGGCAAGAACACTGGAGTGGGTTGCCATTGCCTTCTCCAATGCAGGAAAGTGAAAAGGGAAAGTGAAGTTGCTCAGTTGTGTCCAACTCCTAGCAACCCCATGGACTGCAGCCCACCAGGCTCCTCCGTCCATGGGATTTTCCAGGCAAGAGTCCTGGAGTGGGTTGCCATTGACTTCTTGGACCGCAAAGCTAGCCTAATTTAATTAAGAAAACTAAAATCACATCAAGCATCTTTTACAGCCACTGCTATGAGGCTAGAAGTCAGCTACAAGGGGAAAAAAGAACAGAAAAAAACGCATGCGGGCAAACCAACCAATGGATTACTAAAGAAATCAAGGAAGTCAAAAAATACTTGGAGACAAATGAAAATGAAAACACAATGATCAAAAATTTATGGGGCATAGTAAAAGCACTTCTATGAAGGAAGTTGACAGTAACAATTTTACCTCAGGAAACAAGAAAATCTCAAATAAACAATGTAACCTTACACCTAAAACAACTAGAGTAAAACCCTTCTAAGGGTCAATGAAGATAACATTTTATTCACAATTTAACATTTAATTTAGCAATACTGAATCTGGAATCTATGGGCTATAAGATTCTGTACTGTGCCAAGTTGTACATTTAACCTATTCAATGGATAATTAAAATAATTAGCTTCTACTGTAAAAATAATATTAGTTTAAAATCAATAGCAGAACATGTCTGCAATATTAAAAAATTGAGATTTTGAATCAAATATTTGTGTTACTCTTTTGCTAATGAGATAAGAAGCCTTTTAAAGCTATCCCATTTCACGACCTTACTGATAAGTCCTTGCATTTGTGTATTACCTTTCCATCTGTGTGTGTGTGTGTGTGTGTGTGTGTGTCTGTGTCTGTGTTTTAGTTATTCAGATGTGTCCAACTCTTTGTGACCCCACGGACTGTAGCCTGCCAGGCTCCTCTATCCATGGAATTCTCCAGGTAAGAATACTGGAGTGGGTTGTCATTTCCTACTCTAGGGAATCTTCTAGACCAAGGGATTGAACCTGGATCTCCCACAAAGGAGGCAGATTTTTTACTGTCTGAGCCGCCAAGGAAGCTCTCCGTTTCTGTGCATGAGCATAAATATTTTGGCAGTTATATTAATTAGGTACCTGCACTGTGTGTGCCACTTATAACTTATTATTAGTTCACAAACACTGATCTGTATTTTTATGTAACCACTGTATTATAATTTAAACAACCTCTTAAAATGCCACTGAGTCAACATTTTTTATATTTTACTTGAATGATATCTTACTCTTATAAGACTTTTATACTGTTTTCAACTTGGTATGTATCCAGAGCAGTACAAAAAAACTCAAAGTGTTTATCTTTGCTTGAATTATTTATTTGGGCTCAATTATTTAGAATCTGATGACATTTTTGAAAGGTATGAAACAATCATGATTTAAAAAAAATTTGCCATATTATTCTCCAAAAGGATGGTATAAGCAATAAGCCTTTAACTAATAGTTTTATAGTGTCATCTGGTTTATATTTATTATGTTGTTAATTTGTAAATAAATACTAAAATATATTTCTTAATGAAATACAAAGACCAAAGATAACAAATCAACAATTATGAAATCAGGTTCACTCTCTGTATATACACTGGGTGATATCTAATTTCTTGGTTTGCACTATCTGAGAGCCTACACTTTGCTTATGAAGAACACTGATAAATAAATTATATGCTAGCATTTCAGAAGTCTTAATTTCATATTAAAATGAAAATCTAAGTCAGCAGCTCTGTAGCAAACTTTTCTCAAGAAATCAAGAATCACTAAATATAACAGTAACTTCTTTAATTGAGGTTAAGATAAAAATAAATAAAAAGGTGCTTATTCTAATGTACAAAAGAACATTTTTGTATACCTTTCAAATTATCACTAAAGCTTATAATGTAAGTAGCTCAAAATATATACAGATACTTCCTAATTCAGATGATAGCATGCACAGATAAAAATTATTTACCCAATAGATCTGGCATCAGCTTGAAAGAAAGAAGCATAATATTCTCACAATGATATCACAAATTCCTATAATTCAGTGATGATTTATTAACAGAGTTTTACTAAAATGATTCTCAGTTGTACTTTGTTTAACTTTTCTACATGAGACAAATTTCAGTGTAGAATTATATATATTTCTTCCTTGTGTCAAAAACTCTCTCAAATCTCTCATTAATGTAAAAAGAATTAATTCTGCCAAAGGGTCTAGAATATAAAAAAAAATTATTGAAAATGTTATTAAACATTTGTATGCATACCATTTATTATATATTTGTCAGAAATATAGCCCTTCACTATTTTTATTCATTGATTATCATTCATGATACTTCTAAAGATGAAGAGATATGCAAGTAATTTATCAAATATACTAAAGCATAAAAAGGACTGAAAATGGAAAAAGAAAGTTATAAATCGTATTGTGTTCTCAAGAATATATGAACATAATTTCTCAGAAAATGCAATAGATATAACCAGAGAATCATTGGACTTAAGAGGAGTAATATGGAATTGCTCAGCTATGGTCCAAAGCCCACTTTTACATTATTAAACTAAAGAAAATATATACCCTAAGTAAGAGTAAGAAAAACTGAAGTCCCCAAATATTGAATAAGATCCTAGGAATTTAGCAAGTCTTCCATGACAGTGACTAAAAATTACTATGCTCCACAGAAGCTTTCATGACTTCAATGGAGGTCAGTGCAATGGGGACTAAGTGACATTTATAGTTGATGTGAGAACTCTTGATGCTTTGACTTAAATTAAGAACTGGTGGCTATACAGAGAAACTTTTTTTTTTTTTTCTATAGAAAGAAATTTAAATAAAATCTTCTGTAAGGAGAGCCTTAGCAGTACAGAGTTTTGACAGGATACCATGAAAATATTTATTTTCGTTTTTGCCTTACTTTCATTTCTAAACAATGTGTGTCAAAATCATACATATTAAAACAAAACAAACAAACAAACAAAAAAACCTCTGTCTTTACAGCCAATTGCTACCAAGGGCCCACAGGCCTTCATTATGCAAATTCTGAGTGCCATAAAATGCAGAAGACTTGTTTTCTAAAGAGGTAAAAGAGGGTATCTATCCAAAGGAGGCCATTCATATCTGAATAGTATGAAGTGCACAAACTCTACAGAAAACAAAGGAATCAGCAAATACATTCTGGAATGAGTACAAGTCCTTCCTGCCTCTGTTTTGGAAACACTAACAGTTATTCTTTAGACAAGGTACTAGAAGATCATTTTTTGAAAAACACAGAAACCTAAGAGAAAACACTATAGACATTAACATTGGGAGTTTCCAGCTGATTTAGCTAAGGAAAGCAAACATCGAATAAGTCAAAGAAAGAAGTACCTTTTGGTAAACTGTCATCCAAAGGTACGCTGGGGCCAACTAGCTTTGGGACAAGAGCCCACTGCTAATACCTTCTCCCTACTCCTCATTCAGCGCCTACGTGTTGGCAACCCTAAACTACTGTGAGTACCGTGAAACCCACTGAAGAAGGAGTTCACAGGGCCCGGGCTCCATCTCGGGCCTGTGCACGCTGACCACGCTCGGCCACCTCTCCAATGGACTGTGAACTCTGTGTTTAGTGCCCGTGGAAAGGACAGCAGGAGGGTAAGGCCCCCTCCGGGCAGGGGGACCTTGAAGACCGTGTCCAGGTTGCTCCTCGCCTAAGAGAACACACACACCAACCACCCCTTCCTACAGATGGGCCGTCAATTTTTCTGTACCTGTCGGGGTGTAACCTCGGGCTTACTGATTACTGGCTAATTGTTTAACTGTCTGAGCACATGGCACATGAGTGATGGGGTTATTAGGACTATATTTACCCTTCCTTAGTTTATGCAAGTCTCAAGGAATTTGGGGTGGTGGGTTTGGACACGTACACATAGGGTATAAAAGATTTTCACAAATGCTGGTCAGGGACCTTGGCTAAGAGGAGACTCTGCCTTGGGCCCGCCGGTGTAATAAGCTGCACTCCACTATCTGCATTGTCCTTCTGAGTGAGTTGGTTTCCCGGAACGCGTGGCTACACCACCACCATGGTGGAAGAATTTTATACCATTTAAATTGGCTAACTCAAAAAATACAACATTAACCTTGACTGTCTCCAAGATATACTGCAACTATTAGGTCCACAAAAAGAGGATCCCATATTTACAATAAAGAAAAATCAGAAACCAAAGTCAAGCTTTCCAGAATTAAAATTATGAAACTGGAATAGAAAAATGCCGGAGAATTTTTGGAAAGATCCTGCTCCCCCAAACAAGAACAAAACAAAATGGAATAAAATATAGGACATAAAATTTTAAAAAATTAAACTGCTAGTCTAGTTGTTCAAAATCCTAGCAGTAGCAAGTCCAAAAAGAGGCAGCAGAGAAAATTGAGTAAAAAAAAAAAAAAAAAATAAACAAAAAATAATTCATTAATAATTCCAAGAGTTAAAGTTAATGTGTTTCCTTTTTGAAAGTACTTGACCATGGGTGAAGACTTATGCACACCAGGATATATCATCATTAAATTTCAAATCATGAACACAAAAATAATATTTTAAAAGTTTCCTCTAAAAGCAACTCGTCTCAGAAGAAAAGTTCAAAGAAAAGAATAATTTTTACTGTTTTAATTTTAGGGTGGAGCACTTGAAGGTAAAAAGAACGGTAACATCAAGTTACTTAGCAAAAATGATATCCAATCCAGATTTCTACATCTAGTTAAACTCTTATACAAAGATTTTGGCATTGTTGTTCAGTCACTAAGCTGTGTCTGACTCTTTGTGGTGCTGTGGACTACAGCACACCAGGCTCCCCCGTCTTTCACTATCTCCCAGGGTTTGCTTATATTCAGGTCCAATGGATTGGTGATGCTATCTAACCGTCTCACACCCTGCCACTCCCTCTCCCTTTGCCTTCAATCCTTCCCAGCATCAGGGTCTTTTTCAATGATTCAGCTCTTGCCATCAGGTGGCCAAAGTTTTGGAGCCTTCAACTTCAACCCTTCCAATGAATATTCAGGGTTGATTTCCTTTAGAATTGACTGGTTTGATCTCCTTGCCATCCAAGGGACTCTCAAGAGTCCTTTCCTGTGGTCCTTCCAGCACCGCAATTTGAAAGCGTCATTTCTTTGGCGCTCAGCCTTCTCTATGGTCTAACTCTTGCATCTGTACATAGCTACCGGAAAAAACACAGTTTTAACTGCACAGACCTTTGTTGACTGGTCTGTAGAGTGATGTCTCTGTATTTCTATACACTGTCTAGGTTTGTCATAGCTTTCCTTCTAAGGAACAAGTGTCTTTTATGGCATGGCCCATAGCTTCATTGATCTACACAAGCCCCTTCACCATGACAAGGCTGTGATCCATGAAGGGGGTACAAAGTTTAGGATAAAGAAAACTTTGGACAGGTAGCAAAGACTGTAGACTCCTCAACCAAAATGAGAAATCAAACAAAAACTTTTAAAGGGGGAATACATGTGATAGGACCCAGAAATCAAGGAATTAAAATACGGCAGAGTGGCAAAGAGAGACTCCAGGATGATGATGAAGCAAGAATCTTGAATTCTTGTATTCTACAGGTAGAACAAAGTCTAAATTGAAGCTGTTGAGAGGAAGCATGCAGAGACTCTTTAAGAAGATTCACCTGACAATACACCCACTAAGTCAGAAGGTATTTCAAGGAGATTTGGCTGGATATGTAAAGTTGCATAATAGAAAACTATATAAAAAAAAAACAGCAAGAAGAAATAAGATAAAAATCACTCTGAGGAAAATAAGAAGTTAAGGAAATAAAAGAAATAATAAATAAGCTAAGGAAATAAAAGAAATAAATAATATTATGCTCCATGGCTCAGTGGTGAATAGCATTTATATAGTTATCATTTTAAACTCTAGATAATGTTCTTAATGAGAAGGCCATCAGCTCTCATCTCTGGCTTACTCTGAGGAGCTATACAAGCAAGTGAAGTCAAAAGGAGAAATGGATATCAACTGGTTGGTTGAGTATCAAGCTTGTGCCCCAGAAGGAAAACAGATCTCCTTTGTAAAGACCGGGAGACTTATATAAGGAAATCTCTGTCCATTCATTATCTGATAACTTAGCTAATCAAGCAGATATTTCAGTGTCCACATGTGACAAACAACACCAATTTTAAAGAATTAGTTCAGAATTATTTTTAAAAATATTGGTTGAGTACCTACTGTGCTCTGGTGGGTGGTGGTTACAATAAAGATAGCTTAAAATATACTTCAAATTTTCCAAGTTTAAAAGTAGTAAGGAAGGAAGGCTTTTAGTACACTGTGATTTAGGAAGAGTTAGAGTTTACTGGGCTTCTCCAGTGACTAAATGGTAAAGAATCAGTCTGTAATGCAGGAGACAAAGGAGATGCAGGTTCAGTCTCTGGGTTTGGAAGATCCCCTGGAGGAGAGCATGGCAATCCATGTCAGTATTTTTTTGCTTGGGAAAATTCCATGGAGAGAGGGGCCTGGCAGGCTATAGTCCATGGGGGTCTCAAAGAATTGGACAGGGATGAAATGGCTGAGCATGGGCAGGAGAGGTTTACTGTACGCTGAAAGTTTATTAAAAGACATACTTAGAAACAAGCAAACAAACAACAAAAAAGACCAGGTTTTTTTGTTTGTTTGAATTGTCTGATTAATTTCATTTCTTTCCTTTTTTTTTTTTTTGCCTAAATGCATTGTAAACACATATATCTTATGAGTTATACAAATATTTTGTTTAAGATAATACAGTCTGATTCTACTTCATGCCTCCCATTCTGCCATTTTATCATGTCTCCTTTGGGCATTTTCTCTTGTGATTATCTATAGCCCTATACAGGCCTGCGATGCCCGTGAGGGCTTTGTAGACGGATGTCCCTGTCTTTCTAGTAAAATAATTAATCCATCCTTTATGTTGGTGTAGTAAAAGAAGCATCAGGCGTAGAATATCTGAGAGGAAAAAGTAAAAGTGTTCAATTTGTCAAGGTCTAAAATAAACCAAAAGCATGGAATGGAAAAAAAAAAAGACACATAATTTAACCAACAGGTGTTTAAATGAGAAATGACAAAGAGATTTTACTGGTAAAGGAGTAGATACATACCTCATCAATTCAAAAAAAATAAATCCTATCCTTTCCAGTGAGATTTTTAGATATAAAAGTAAAAAATGTAATATGCCATCCATGTGCTCACTTCCAGACACAGAGAAATCCATATGATCATATGTAATAATAATACTGAAGTTTAAGAGTTCAGTAAACCTTTGTATGCAGAAAGTCTGCTGCTCAGAAAGAGCTCACAAAGTGTAGTCTGACTTGAATATGCTTTTCAAAATGTGCTATCAATAAAATGAACGGTATTTCATATCCAGTTCCAAACTTCTGAGTTTTCTAGAACAATCTGAATAACTGGCAATCTGTAATGACTCCCAGGCATGAGACCAAGTCTTAGTTCACATGTAACCTTGTGTTTCCTCTGTTGCTTTTCTTCTCCTTGGACAAACAAAAGTGGAACATAAAAGAGAAGGTTTCAAAGAAATCAGAGTGAGCACTTTACCGTGGAAATGAAGAATATTCTTCATTTTTAATATATCAAATATGTGTGCTCAGAAACTGCAAGATAGCATTTTCATAAATTCAACTATCAAGCCATGAAAAGCCAGGTAGGACCTTTAAGTAAAAGAAGACAAACAGAAAACTACATACTATGTGATTTCAGCTATATGACATTCTGGAAAAGAAAATGATGTGATGGAGACAGTAAAAAGATCAGTGGTTGCCAGTGGTTGGGGAGGCAAGGGAGAGTTGAATAAGTGGAACCAAGAATGTCTTTAGAGCAAATAAAATACTATGCATGATGCTGTAACAATGAATTCAATCATTATATGTTTATCCAAATCTGTGGAAGGTGCAACACCAAGAGTGAATGCTAATGTAAACCATTGGTTTGGGGTGGTCATGGTGTGCCAGTGTAGGCTCATCAATTGTCACAAATGTGTAAATCTGGTGGGGGCTGTTAGTGATGGTGGAAGCTATTAATGTGTAGGGCTGGAGGTATATAGGAAATCTCTGTACCTTTCTGTCAATTTTGCTGTGACCCTAAAGCTCTTCTAAAAACTCTGTTTGAAAAACAAAAGCGAATACTGAGTACATTCTCAGTGCAATGAGAAGTGTGATGAGACCTCAGGCTTCTAATTACCACTGCATGTGTGCATGCTCAGCCACTCAGTCATGTCAGATTGTGACCCCACGGACTGTAGCCCACCAGGCTCCTCTGTCCATGGGGTTTTCCAGGCAAGAACACTGGAGTGGGTTGCCTTTTCCTACTCCAGGGGATCTTCCCAGCCCAGGGGTTGAATCTGCATCTCTTGCATTGGCAAGCAGATTCTTCACTACTGTGCTGTCTGGGAAGACCCTAATTACCACTGAGTGATACCTAAAGCATCTGAGACCACAGGAACTGTTTGTGGAAGCCTTGATAACACTTCTTTGGGAAAGAGCAAGGTTAGTGTACCTTCTGATGGTACACAGAAATCTCCAGCAAATATTCACTCTTAGAAGGGAGATCCACTCTAACCAGGAGCTACTCTGAGCAAAATGGGCACGGTAAAAGACTAGCGATGGTCCAGAGATGACGGGTGTCAGAGAGTAACAGCAAAATAAACCCTGAACAATGAATGCATCACCAAGGAAAACTAATGCTGTCATCCCTATATTTAGCACTCAAGAAACCAGAGAGATACAGGGTTATGGAAAAGCCCTCTTAACAAGATAAGGTCTTAGGAGGGTCAACTGTACAGAAATTCCATGTTTTATAGAAGATGACTGCTAGAGTCAGAGAAGAAGTGTACACATAGGTGTGTGTGTCTGAAAAGAGAGAGCGAGAGAGCAAGAGAGAAGCAATTTCCACTGCAAAATATTTACAAAGAAATAACCATTGCTTGCACAAAAAACTCTATACTTGGCTTCACAAGAAATACTGTGAAATGTTAAAGACCCAAAAGACTTTTTAGAACACAGGAAATAAAGAAAATTTATAATTTTTTCTCAAGCTTCAAGCATAAGCTTAATAATGATTTTTATTTTAATTTTAAAAAGTTTAAAAAGACAAGTCTATGGGTGATAAAGAAACAATCTAAATGTCTGTTATTGGATGAATGGTAAAAGAACAGTAGTTATATGTGTAATGGAATATTACTAATCCTTAAAAAGAAGGACATTCTGCCATTTGCAACACAAACCTGAAGGGCATTTTGCTAAGTGAAATAATTCAGATGTAGAAAAAAAAATACTGCATGATCTTACTTTAATGTGAGATTGCATTACTTTACTTACTTTAGTAATCTAAAATAGTCAAATTAATAGAAGCAGAATAGAATGGTGGTTTCCAGGGGCAGAAGGAAGGGGAAAATGAAAAGGTGCTGCTCAAGGAATGTATTTCCACTTTGCAAGATGAGTAAGATTATAGTCAACAATATTGAATTTTAAAATGGAAATTTTCTAAGAGGTTAGATCTTAAGTCTTCTTACCATACACACAAAAATATGTTAAGTATATAAGGAAATGACCGTTAATTAGCTTGGTTGTGATGATTATGTTACCATGTATATCAAATCCCCAAATATAAATCAAGTGTAAACAATTATAATTGTTTATTATACGTCAATGAAACTGTAAATAAGTAAGTAATGGGTTTTGATGTAATAATATCCAATAAGGATTAGCAGGTAGCTCAAATGATAGAGTCTGCCTGCAATGTGGGAGGCCCAGGTTTGATCCCTGAACTGGGAATATCCCCTGGAGAAGGAAATGGCAACCCAATCCAATGTTCTTGCCTGGAAAACTCCATGGATGGAAGAGCCTGGCAGGCTACAATCCTTGGGGTAGCAAACAGTAGGACACGACTGAGTGACTTCACTTTAAACAAATTCAATATCCAAAAAAATACTAGTAGAAACCCAGGAACACTTAAAAGCATAATATGATGTAGTGGGGTTTACTCCAGGAACAAATTAGTTCAATATTAAGGTTATATATTAACATAATTTACCTTCTTTAGAAAGTACCAAAGTATCATCTGAGCATTTCTGTAGATGCTGAAAATTCTTTTGACAAAATTCAATTCTCTGAATCATTAAAAAAACTCAAAATTGAAAAAAAAAATCAGTACAGATAACAGTTTTCTTACCATGACGATATACTAAGTTCAACACAAAAGCTACTTATTACACAAAATGGGTAGATATTACAAACTTTTCCACCAAGATCAGGAATAAGATAAGGATATATTTTACTACCACAATTATTCAAAAACTGTTGCCACTATCAAATAACATTAGGAAAAATAGATAAAATGAGTAAATACTGAAGGAGGTTAACTAACATTTGCAGATGACTTGATTTTGCACTAGGAAAGTGAAAGAGAATCAAGAGAAAATAACTTACTATGGTACTAAGACAAAAATTAGCATATAATAATAGCTAATTATGTAAAACATCAATAACCTTCATGTACTCCAATAACTACAAGCCAGAAGAAATATGATGGAGGAAATATTCCATTAATATTAGTAATGAATAAGATAAATTGGATGTAAAACAAACTTGGCAGGAAATTTTCAAATCATACATTAAAAATATCTTAAAATGCTTCTGAATGACACAGAAGTTGTAAACAAATGGAAAAGCTCTCCATTTTCTTGGAAAAGTCTCAGTATCATCTTCTTGCCCATTCCTCCCATTATTTCACATATTTACTGTTATGCTACTTAAAAATGCCACCAGGATTTTACCAGTAATTAGCTGAAATTACCGTTCATTATCTTTTGACTACCTTTTTATTATTCTAAAATATTTACTTATTGCTGGAGTATAACTGCTTTACAATGCTGTGTTAGTTTCGGCTGTACAGTAAAGTGGATCAGTTCTGTGTACACATGTATCCCCTCACTGCGCCCCTGCTCCCCCAGCCCAACCCACCCTACCCTTCTAGGTCATTCAGGAGCAGAGCTGAGCTCCCCGAGCTATGCACATCTCAAATAGATAGCTAGTGGGGAGCTGCTGCATACAGTTCCCTACTAACTCCATCACCCACTTCAGACCCACAGGAGACTGCCCTGCTCAGCCCCTTGCAAGTCCAGGGTCATCTGAGTCATCGTGGACCATGAAATACAAAACCTGCTGTGTCCCTTCCAGCCTAAGCCACTAAAAAGCCAGTGGGTGTGGCTATTTGTCTCTTCCATTTCATGACAGTCTTGGAAGAGGATTTTTGCTGAGATGGTGGGCCTAAAGATTGGAGCAATCTGTATCACTGAGTTATATTAATGAATAGAGCTATTCTGTAAGTTATTTAGACATAACAGAATTTGTGGGAATAAAATAAGACAGTAAAATAAGGCAGATTATAATAGAGCAAACATTTTTGTTTAAACCAGTAAAAATTTACAATTGTTTGCTATCACTACTTAATCATCTTATTATTTTGATTAATACGGAGGAAAACTGATGTCAGAAGTGATGTATTTTTGTAAATCAACAAAATGTCTGGCATTGACTTAGTACAAAATTATTACAAATATCTTAATATATAAATATAATGAGTCAACACTTCAATTAAAATACAAAAATTTTTAGATTAGATTAAATGTGATATGACATTTATAAAACAAATAACCAAAAAAAATGAAAGTGTAAGATAAAGCTATCTTGTCCAAATAACAAACAAAAAGACACTATCATGTTTATATTTAACACAGTAATGGTGGACCTAGGTAATGTTGGATGACAAGAAGGAATGAAAGGTATAAAACTGTTAAAAACCCTAAAATACTTTAAAAAATCTTTTGACATTCACAATTACTATGGTTTTTATAACAAGAACAAGAGATCCTACTGACAAATTGATACTAATAAAAGTGATAAGCAAATTTTCTGAACATAATGCAATTTAAAAAATAAAATTGCATTTTAATATACTATCAAGAGCCACTTAAAATGTATAAAATATCATTTAAAAAAAAAGTAAGCATTATAAAATGTCTCAGAATATCTCTAAAATAACTGTGCAATAATCCTTATGAAGAATATTAAAAACTTTGTTGAAAGACATTAAATATAATTACTATAAAGAAATATATAGCCTATATGCTAGAAGATAAACACCTGAATTATATAGTAATTAGCCTCAGATTAACTCATACATTTTTCACAATTCTAATAAAAATTCACAGTTTTAAAAAATTTGGCAAATGGATTCTCACCATGATATGGAAAAGAAAATGTATAAAAACAGCCAAGAAAATTTTGTAGAACAATTCTATGAGGCATAAGTAAGCAAATATTTTGTAATACACAGCTCGAGTAAGTCAATAGTATCTTAGGCAAAAACAGTTTTGTGCTGATTAATTTTCTATAATTAAAAACAATAAAATTTCAACTTCAGTAAATAGCAAGATTTATAAAATTAATAAAAATATATAAAATAATATATTGCTTTGGTATAGAAGGATATTGCAAACAAGATACAAAATAAATACCATAAAATGGGTAATTCTAATTCATTAATTGGGTACAAATTGGAGAGCATCTTGGCAATATTTAGTAAGATAAACCAAAATCTTTAAGATGAACTCATCTTATGACATGAAAATTACATGTGAAGTTACAGAAATAGAAAATCTTTTACATATGTGTATTGAGAGACACACACAAGAATGTTTCCAGTAGTTTTGTTTTAAAATAGTGAAAAAAAATGGAAATAACTTAAATGTCCAATGTCCATCAACAGGGAAATGGATATATATAAACCACAGCTATTCATACAGTGGATTTATACAGAGAAGTGAAAATAAATTACTTATTGTTTATATAATAATATAAATGATTCTCAGAAATGTAACCTTGAAAAAAGTTGTATATTGGTACATATACATGATTATTGATTGTATAAAAGACATTTTAATAAAATAACAATACTGAAAATTTTCATATACATGATCTCAGGTAAAAATGTAAAAAGAAATAGATGGGAATGATAACACCAAAATTTTGGAAAATGGTTAAATATTACAAAGGGAAAGAAGATATTTGGCTGCAGCACTGATGGTTTCAACATTTTGTGTAAGCTGGATTGGGGATACAAGGTAATTTTTAATCTTTAAGCATGTCTGATGTAGTTCATAATATTTTTAAAGAGAATTTTCAATGTTTAATATTCATTGAATATGAAAAATTCAACTATCCAACAATAAATTTTAAGAATACATACATGTGTGTGTGTGTGTGTGTGTGTGTGTGTGTGTGTATAAAATGCTAAGATGCTCAACATCACTTATGAGAGAAATGCAAATCAAAACAACAATGATGCGTCATCTCACAACTGCCAGACCAGCCATCATCAAAAAACCTACAAGCAGTAAACCCTGGAGAGGGTATAGAGCAGGGGAACCCTCTTACACTGTTGGTGAGAATGTAAATTGGTATAGCCTCTGTGGAGTACAGCATACAGGTTTCTTAAAAATCTAAACATGTTGTGGGGGGTGCGTTCAAGGTGGAAGAGGAATGAGACGAGGGCATCCACTCCCTCTCCATCTCTTCACAAATGCATCAAAAATACATCTGCATGTGGAACACCTCCTGCAGAACACCTCCTGAAAATAATGGCAGAAGATCATAGGCCTCCAAACAGGCAAGTTAATCTCCATAGAATCAGTCTGTGAGTGTCTCGGATGTTCTTGTCTTTTGAGTACTGCTTCCATTTGTCTGGGGTTTTTTCTGTCCATGCTTTTTTTATTTGTATGACTTCCGTGTGTGTTTTTGTTTTTAATTTCTTTCCTCTATCTCTTTCTTTCTTTCCCTCTTCTGCGCTGTATGTCTTGTGGAGTCCTGATGCTACAAAAAGGGGTCAGACCTGAAACTCTGAGATGGAAGAGCCACATCCCACATGTTGGACTACCAGAGAACTCCCAGCCCCATGGAACGTTAACTGGTGAGAGGCCTCCCAAAGGCCTCCATCACAACACCAGGGCCTGGCCCCACTCAAAGGAAGCAAACTTCCAGGGCTGGAAGACACATGCCAAATCATCAGTAAAATAGGCAGACAACACTGTCTATTAACACACAGACTGCACAGAGCCATACCTAGCCCACAGACACCCCAAAACACACCACTGGCTGCAGCATCGCCCTTCAGAGAGACAAGAGCCAGCTCCACGCAACAGAACACAGGCACCAGTCCCTGCAAACCAGCAGCCGTCACGGACATTAGTCCATCCCCACCCACCGGGGGCAGAACCCACAAAGAAGAGGAACTACAGCCTTCAATCTGCAGAAAGGACACCCCGCATGCAGAAAACCAAACAAAATGAAGAGAAAGAGAAACATGCAGCAGAGGAGGGGACATGGTGAGAGCCTACAAACGGAAAGGGAAACTCGCTCAGGCGTGTCCAACTCTTTGTGACCCGTGGGCCATACAGCCCATGGGATTCTCCAGGCCAGAGTACTGGAGTGGGGAGCCTCTCCCTTCTCCAGAGGATCTTCCCATCCCAGGGATCAAACCCAGGTTTTCCTCATTGCAAGTGGATTCTTTACCAGCTGAGCCACAAGGGAAGCCCAAGAATACAGCAAATTAAGAGGAAAGGGGCAATTTACCTGAACAAGAACTCAGAGTGATGATAGAAAAAGATGATTCAAAACTTTGGAAATAAAATGGAGACACAGATAAATAGAATGAGGCCAAAGATCGAGAAGTTACAAGAAATATTTAACAAGGACTTAGATAAATAAAGAATGGACTACCAGCAATGAATAACAGAATAACCGAGATTAAAAAAAAATACTAAAGAGAACAAAGAACAGAATAATTCAGGCAGAAGAATGGACAAGCGAGCTGGAAGATTAGGACACTGGAAATAACTGAGGCGCAGCAGAATAAAGAGAAAAGAATGAAAAGAAATGAGAACAGCCTCAGAGACCACTGGGAAAACATCAAGAACACCAACATTTGAATTATAGGGGTTTCATCAGAAGAAAAAAAAAAAAAAAAGAAAGGATATCAGAAAATATTTGAGAAGACTGTAAGTTGAAAACTTCCCTAACATGAGAAAGGAAATATTTACCCAATCCAGGAAGCTCTGAGAGTCCCATACAAGATAAACCCAAAGAGAAATATGCCAAGACACATATTAATCAAACTATCAAAAATTAATTGAGTAACTAAGATGGCAGAGCAGAAGGATGTGTGCTCACCTTCTTCAGTGAGAACACCAAAATTGCAACTAGCTGCTGAATGACCATAGACGAGAGAATGCTGCATACCAAGAAATAATACCCCACATCCAAGGGCAAAGGAGAAGCCCCAGTAAGATTGTAGGAGGAGCGAAATTGCATTTTAAATGAAACCTCATTCCCTCCAGAGACACTCGGAGGGTGCAAATAAAACCTTGTGCACCAGGACCCACGGAATGGAGTGGACACCCCAGAAGAGACCGAGCCGGACGTGCCCGTGATGTCTGAGTGCCCCCTGCGGAGGCACAGGGCAGCAGCGGCCTGCTGGGGGCACAGGGGCTCGGGCTGCTGCAGACCTGGGAGCTGTGGTGCATGGCACAAGTGCTCGTGGAGGAGGCTGCCTCTAGCCCCACCATACAGCCCCTGAGCAGAAGGCCCCAACTGGAAGACGATTACACCTAGTTCTCTCACTGTTGCCAAAATTCTAGGGCCCGCGACAGACTGAGACGAAGCTCCAAGGAATTTGACTTTGGAGGCCAGTGGAACTTGATTATGGAACTTCCACAGGAATGGGGAAACGGGCTCGTGGAGGGCAGGGCAAAACCTTGTGCACACCCGGACCCAGGAGAAGGAGCAGAGACCCCGCAAGTGACTGAGCCAGACTTCCCTGCGAGTGTCTGGGAGTCCCAGTGGAGGCGTGGGCAGCCAGTGGCCTGCACGGGGTCAGAGGCACTAGATACAAGTCATGAGAGCCGCAGAAGGCTGGCGTAAGCCATTTTGAAGGAGGTTGTCAGCCCACTGCCATTACCCTGACCATAGTTTGGCCTGAGGTCAGACTACAGGGCGGGAACACAGCCCCCACCTACCAGCAGAATACTGGATTAAAGATTTACCAAGCATGGCCCTGACCACCAGAGCAAGACCCACTCTTCCCCACAGCCAGTTCCTCCCACGAGGAAGCTTCCACAAGCCTCGTAGCCTCATCCATCAGAGAGAAGACAGAATGAAAACCATAATCACAGAAAACTAACCAAACTGATCACCACAGATCACAGCCTTGTCTAACTCAGTGAAACTATGAGCCACACAGCATAGGTTAGCCAAAACGAACAGGTCATGGTGGAGAGTTCTAAAAAAAGAAGGAAATGGAAAACCAGTTCAGCATTCTGGCCCCGAGGACCCTTGGCAGTACGATAAGGCCAAAAGATGACACTGAAAGATGAACTCTCCAGGTCTGGCAGATGCCCAATTTGTACTGGACATGAGAAGAGAAAGAGCTCCAGAAAGAATAAAGACACCGAGTCAATATGAAAACACCACCCAGCTGTGGATGTGTCTGGTGGTAAAAGTAAAGTCTGATGCTGTCAAGTACAATATTGCATAGGAAGCTGGAATGTTACGTCCATGAATCAAGGTAAATTTTAAGTGGTAAGGAGATAAGGAGATATAAGGAGATAGCAAAAGTGAACATTAACATTTCAAGAATCAGTTAACTAAAATGGACCGGAATGGGTAAATTTAATTCAGATGACCAGTATATCTATTACTGTGGGTAAGAATCCATTAGAAGAAATGGACTACCCCTCACAGTCAACAAAAGAGTCTGAAATGCAGTGCTTGGGTGCACTCTCAAAAACAGCAGAATGATCTCTGTTTGTTTCCAAGGCAAACCATTCAATATCACAGTAACTCAAGTCTATGTCCCAAGTACTAATGCTTAAGAGGTGAAGCTGAACATTTCCATGAAGACCTACAAGGCCGTCTAGAAATAACAACAAAAAGTTGTCATCTTCATCATAGGGTCTTGGAGTACAAATTGAAGCAGGGCAAAGGCTAACAGAGTTCTGCCAAGAGAACGCACTGGTCACAGCAAACACCCTCTTCCAACAACACAAGAGAAGACTCTACACATGGACATCACCAGATGGTCAACACCGAAATCAGACTGATTAT